>JANEYF010005074.1:0-41972 GCA_029963845.1 Rhamnusium bicolor | reverse complement strand
ATATATATATTCACTTGATTCATTTTTGAGCAACCATAGCTCGTTAAAATTATTTAGGTTAGGGAATAACTAAATCTGTGATCTGTGCTTGGCCTACAGCTATATTCCGGCATCTGATATCTCCATGTTTCTAATCTGAGCTTCTTATGCATACTTTCATAACGAAAAGTAGACCTTTAAAATGTTCCTTAAATGCTTCCCTAAAATTGTCTTTTAATTTTGAAAATTTGCTATTTAAGGTAGTGTTGATGACCCTACCATTGATTGCGTATCTTGGAAATAGTGGAGAAAGAACTAATTTTATTTCCATTAATTAAATTATTAAAATTTAAATATTTCGGAGGGCCCGTTTGTTTTGTATAGTCAGCGAAACCTATATTGTGACGGGACGTCCGGGGTAAGACGCTACGGAACGCAGAGCCGGATTTAACTGTATTATTCGCTCGTTTACTTTTTTCAATGTAGGTTTTTGTACTCAGTTTTGCTAGCAACAATTTAACAATTGTACAAAAAAGTATTAACTTGAAATAACATTTATTGAATATAACGTATTGACTACACATACGGCAGTTACATTATTCAAGTTTGCTTAATATAAATTATTACTACCCAGCAAGAACCGCGAGGAGCTATAAGCATTTGTTACTAGAAAAGATGGGTATGGAATATTAGTATAGAATAAAGAGATTATTTAAAAAGTAACAAGAAAAATTTAAAAACAAAAAAAAACAAAAAATATACTCTCAAATAGTAACAAACAAATATTTTTCTCAATAAATGAACTAAAAATAAATTCTAATAGTAAGGTTATTACTATAATAAAAACAGACATATTTTTGTCAAAATGAAAAAAAAACATTAATAAATAATAACATCCTGAAAAGAATGTTTCTCAAGCACTGAACTAGCGAAAGCACAAAACGGAATTAAATAATGCAGTTGATACAAAATATTCGCTTCTTTCACTTCACATCACCTTCACTTTACCTCATCTCACATTACTTCTTCCTCTGACTACTCAGCTCTTTCACTCTCTCTTCTTCATTTTCAGAAAGAATTACTATCCTTGTTCAAATTTACAATAAATTTATTTCCACTATTTATATGAAATTTGGCAATTTTTAAATAATTATCCCCAATTGTATACTTTCCTAATTCTCTTTCCCAATCTTCCTTGTTAATTAGTGACACTTCAATTTGAATTAACCCCGACTTTTTTTATCGAACTTTGGAAAAATATTTTCTTCTATGACGTTTTTCTTCAATTTACAATATGGCGGTAATCTCAACACTTTGTGACTTTTACATTATCTATAATGCACTTCTCATAATTTTTCATTTGCAGGATTTCCAACAGTTGTGCTTTCTTCTACTGTTCAGTCTTAATATAGATCATGTTGCATTAAAAAAAACTCCAGCTTAGTAGAACTCTTGTCAGGAATTTTATACAGTTTTCTCGAATGGTACTTCGCATTTTTAAGAACAATAATGCTATTCGGTTTTAATTTTTGAATTAGTGTATTTTCAAACTATTCCTCAAATATTTCTCCCACCTTGTTCTTGTGGTAATCCACGTTACAGTTTTCCATGTTTTTTTCCGCAAAGTTTCATTGCATTATTAACCTATCCATCAACTGATCCACAGTGTAATCTAATCAACCTTTAAGTCTCTTTATTAGATGGCAATGAGACTGGTTTACATTCCCTAGATCCATCAGTCCATCATTTCTTTACGGTGTCATATGAGTATCATACCAAGTTTCATCTAGATAATAAATTGGTCTATGTTCCCTTCTGAGTTATTTTATCTCTTCTACATATGAATTTCGCCAATCCACTATTCGTCTACCTTCCATAATCGCCATGTCTTTATTAATAGTTTGATATTTAAATCCAATTTTTCTCAGCCAAGTTCCTAAAGTTCTTTTGGTATATTTTAGATGATAATCTATTTCTTTTAATTTTCTGAATACCACGTCAATACTTGTGATTTAATTTTTCTGATAGGCGTCGTAAACTAAAGTTCTTAAAAGTTTTGCTAACGATGGGTCCAGAGTTTTCGATTGACTGGCGTCAGATCTTTGGTTTCTTGGAAGGGCACCTTCTTTTCACCAGTTTGTGTATTGTGGGGGGAGGGGGACATTAGCGAGAGATGCTGTTTCACCTAGTATATCCAAATCATACACATTAGGGTCATTAACCCGTCGCTTCAAAAGATTATTGTAATTAAGGCAAATTTCTTTCGGCTTGCTCATTCAAATGTAACCGATTTTTTCTTACTGAAAACACTAATGAACTTTGACTTTCTTTATCACTGTAATCACTATCACTTTCATTTTCACAAACACAATAAGATGCAGACGTAGAGGCCTCCCACAGTCGAAACATCTTTACATCAATTACCTTCTTAAATTATTTTCAAAAACACACCAGTAAATAAACAGATATAAAATAATTATTACTTATATTACACTATTACACATCTCACTGCACTACGATAACCTTCTTAAATTATTTTCAAAAACACACCAGCAAATTAACAGATATAAAATAATTATTACTCATATTACACTATTACACAACTCACTTCAAATAGATAACCTTCTGAACATATTTTCAAAAACACGCCAGCAACTAAACAGATATTAAATACTTATTATTTATCTTATAATATTATACTTACAATATATCAGCACTACTTAAATGATTCGGTAACAAAATTAAGTGCGTGCTTCTGAAGTATCACAGAATATAAGTGAAACTCAGTCTCGGTCGCGTGCTAGCAAAAACAGCAATAATCGTTCTTGTTTTAATGTAAGCGATGTAAAAGGCAAGAAGATGCCATGCGTTAGGCACATTTCCCGCCCACATGTCAAGTCTTGCTCCTCACGTCCCGTCACAACATAGGTTTCATTGACTATAACAGTAACAAACTTACGAAGATAGTGTATAGCAATAAGACTTTTTAGTGATGACAATAGTCAGAGGTGGTACACTACATAGACTCTACCTTTGATATATTTGTTATCGAATGATTATATAATAGATATATCATTCAAAATAATATGTATCAGAGTAAATATAGTAGCAAAAATCAACTGAATGTTTAAACAATTTAAAGAATGGAAGCCAACCTCACATTTAACGAACTTGCAGATGTGCTTTTAATATTGACGAATGTTTTGAAAATGGTAATGCAGCGGTGAGGCGTTATTTCCAGTTTATTTTCGTAAAAACAATGAATCCTATCAAAATATGAATAGTGTACCATTTTTCTGTAACAATGATTGAAAAATCATATTTGAAAGTCCAATTTTCATTAGAGCTTCATGTTGAACCACCCCTAATCACTTTCTTGATAAGTACATGTAGGACACTGTTATGGTCCTAAACAAAATATAATCTCTAAGTTACAGCACAAACAATTTTTTTTGTATTATAGACCAAATATTTATAAGAGTTTTCGTTTCATATTGTACCCCGCTACTTAATGGAAGAGTTTGGTTACGTAATTTTGGAACACTCTGTATATTTGTTAAATGTAAAATTGTTCGGAACATGAAGATACTGCAGTTTACTTCGGTTTTATACAAAAAACCAACAAAAAATAACAAAAAAATTATATATTAATTAGTCCCATATCAGACCCCAAACCATTTAATTTCATTATATATATACATGTATATGAGATTTTCTTCTAATTAATATAGCATACATTATATATATATATATATATATATATATATATATATATATATATATATATATATATATATATATATATATATATATATATATATATATATATGTTAAATTCGTTTTCGGTATACTCCCGCGTAGGTGATAGGCCCCGAGAGGGACCGTGGTTGTTCTGAACGGTCGAATTTCAGTTCGAGTAACCAGAAGCCGCAGTGTAAGCAGTTATCTGTTAGAACCTCAAGATGGCAGGATGAGATTCTGCCGAAAAGTCGTTCAGACAACCACGAATTTAACATTTCACCACCCGCGAAAAACCTGAAAAACAACATATATATATATATATATATATATATATATATATATATATATATATATATATATATATATATATATATATATATATATATATATATATATATATATATATATATATATATATATATATATATATATATATATATATATATATATATATATATATATATATATATATATATATATATATATATATATATATATATATATATATATATATATGTATATATATATATATATATATATGTATATATATATATATATATATATATATATATATATATATATATATATATATATATATATATATATATATATATATATATATATATATATATATGTATATATATATATATATATATATATATATATATATATATATATATATATATATATATATATATATATATATATATATATATATATATATATATATATATATATATATATATATATATATATATATATATATATATAATATATATATATATATATATATATATATATATATATATATATATATATATATATATATATATATATATATATATATATATATATATATATATATATATATATATATATATATATATATATATATATATATATATATATATATATATGCTATATTAATTGGATGAAAATCTCATCATCTTCTTTTAACCGGGAAGTACCAATGCCTATAACTGTACCATTGAGAAGAACACTCATTCATCATCCAGTAAACACTAATCTTCCTTATGTATTTCTTCTCCACAAACCACCTCTTAATTTTTTGATAGCAAAATAAGAGGAGGCCTAAAAAATTCTAAGGTACATTATGTTTTGATAAATTTTACCAAACTATCATCAACAGTTCATTATAACAAAGAATTCGTGGATTTAAAAACATATTTTTTAATCTGTTCCAATATATTCATGATCTAGTGTCTAAAAAAAGAAAACAACAGGGCCGCTATGGACAGGTGTTCGAAATTATTTCCCTCCATAACACGGTGTATCTCAATGACTCAGAACTGGAAAGAAAACTGAAAGATAGATGGAAACTATTCACACTAAAAATCCTATGTTCAGTGTTCATTTTCATCTTGAAAGTGCAAATATAACAGAATGAAAGTGGGTGGGGTCAAATTAATCCAAATCTTTG
Organism: Rhamnusium bicolor; assembly: GCA_029963845.1. Classification (NCBI taxonomy): domain Eukaryota; kingdom Metazoa; phylum Arthropoda; class Insecta; order Coleoptera; family Cerambycidae; genus Rhamnusium; species Rhamnusium bicolor. Next base: position 36,811 of record JANEYF010005074.1, on the reverse strand, counting down.
ATCTTATCGGACCAGTTGTTTCATTCCTTGACCCTTTTAACCCCTCATTCTGATACTAATATTTATTTTCTCTGTCAAAGAACATTTCATATTAATATGTTTTTAGAAAATCAACTAAAAGAAAATTTCCAAATAAAAAAAAATATTGCCTTGCAGAAAAAATTGAGAATCATATGATTTCCCTAAGACAGCAAGCCATGGAAATTTATTTTTCTCGTTATTTCTATATCATTTTGTGTGTTAAAATAAGTACATTGACTATCTAGATCAACTATTTAAAATACATGCGATATTAACAAAGATAACCCTTTAGAGAAACACGATTATAAACTTGCTGGACATATATGAGCAAAATATCGTTTAATTTAGAAATAATCATTAAAATGATCATTACATTATTTGAGTTAGTATCAAATTATATTCCATTAACCGATTAATCGATTATTTAACTGAATCATTTAGCCAATTGTTTGATTAATAGATCGTTCGAGTTATCATTATACAGTGTGTACATAAAGTATAGAATAAATTCATTATTATTCTTTTTCTCACTTGGGACACTTCTACATGAATAATTCTTCGTTATCTAAAAAATACAGTTAGTTACACAGTATGTTACTGGAAAAATAAACCTCTGCGCTTGTGACTTTACGTCAACAGATCAGTGGTTTATTTTTCCAATAACATACTTGATAACTAACGTAATTTTTAGTTTATTCTGACTGATCTCTTGACGTAGAGTCACAAGCACAGAGATTAATTTTTTCAGTAACCTGGGTAACTAACTGTATTTTTAAATAACGAAGAATTATTCGTGTGGTAGTAAGCCCCAAGAAAGAAAAAGAAAAATTTAGAGAATGCCACAAATAACGTTCAGACAATAAATCCATTATTATTAATAAATAAAAATTATTAATAAATTTATTATCTCGGAATATAAAGGTATTTCGAAAAAGTCCTCGGAAACAACCATTTTTATTTTTAATTGCGCATCTTTTGCTTCATTTATTTTAGTTATGACATCGTCGATGTTCCGGATATGACGCCATCGAAATTTATTTAAATGGGACACCCTGTATATGTATAGATTCTCCATGAAGAGCTGATTTGAAGAACTTATCACACTTTGGGCCTAAAGTTGATAATTTGGGAGAGCTAGAGACATTTGAAAATCATATTTTTTTGAACCCTTAGTGACATTTCTGTAAAATCAGCTGAATATACAGCAAAGTAGATTTCACTTATTATTATTTTTTAATCATATAGCTACTGCTATTCGATTACAGTCCTACCAATTAAACAGATTTATCTCAAATACTATGGTGAATATTGCCAAAATAAAGTTAAAAGTTATTTTCTTTACAGATAAATAAACATCAAATACATACAGTAAAACAAACAGTAAATAACAACATAAACAAACAAAAAATACGTGAAAGGCGCTTTGCTGTCCCATCAGCTGATTTTACACAGCTGTCACTCAATTTCAAAAAAAATACAATTTTCAAATGTATCTAGCTCCCAAATTATCAACTTTAGACCCTAAATATAATGGGTCCTTGAAATTGGCTATTCATCGAGACTCTAAAAATAAAAAAAATATACATACTGCCTTACTTTAAAATTATTTCGATGACTTTATATCCGGAACAACGATAATGTTATAATTAGGATAAGTGAAGTAAAGGATGCATAAATAATCGACGTATCTCAGGTTGTTTTCAAAATAATTTAATATTTATATAGATATTAAACTTATTCCATAGCTTATGTACACTATATAAACTATATACTCGATTAAGTACTCGACTCATGGATTGTTTGATTAATCAGTAATTATATCGTTAATCAGTTACTTGACAAATTGATTGTCTGAATGAGTATATGATCACTGATAATTATCTATTTTAACACAATTCAACTGGAAAATTTTTGTTTCAATTCCCAAATGTCAAATTCTGCGATAAAATTGACCGAGTGAAGTTGAGAAAATTATTTCTTTTTTTTCATATCCTTCACTTCATTATAAGTTTCCTCTTTTTTAGTTTTTGCAAAGTTATGGCTTTTCAAAGTCAAAGAAAAATTAGAACATTCTGTGATTTTATCTTTCGTAATTTTTAATTGAATAATAATGTTAACAAGTATAAATTAAATGTTCAAGGTATCCACCTTGCACTGCTACACTCTTGCATTCTTCTGGCACTGACTGTAGTACTCTTTCAAAAATTTGGGAATATTCATAACAGTAATGAAGGGATTGACAAATTCCGTTGCGAAGATCGTTTTGGTCTACAATAAACGTTTGGTACGATAGAGATTTTAAAAACATTAACTATCCTCTTTTTGGTAAAAATTTAAAATATAGAGTGAAATAAAAATAATAAGGCCGAAATTTTTTTGCTAATTATTATTTACTATCTTTTACAAAACTTATCACAATATTACAATATCTTTTCAACAATTATTTTCCCGCTTTGCCAAATCCTGAAACTGGCCCACAAGTGATTATTAGAAAAATTCATATTCTTTGAATCTCTATCGGTAAAAAGCATATTAGCAAAAATTCTCCACATGACTGGTTAAATTTTCAAATTGGTCCATATGAAAAAAAGTTGTTAGATAAACCTTCCGGGGTTCCGTGTAAATCTACCTTTAGAATAAAGCTGTTATGCCCAAATTAAATAGAGTTGTAATTCCCAGCTCTGGTCACATGCGAAATATGACCGATGTAAGTCAAGCCATTTTAAAAACATGCCAAAAAATTTGAAGGGCAGTAATTCTGCAGGGAAGCATTACCGGACCCATGTTCATAGGGACTTTTTTTTTAAAACCGTCAAATTCGACATCACTTAGGAAATATGTATAAAGTATGATAAATAAAAATAAATAGTCATATCTACTAACAAAGGCATAAATAACATTTTGTTTTTTAAGATTATTAGTCTTTTAGAATTAATTGACATATGTCTTACTAAATTAATTAGTGATATTAAAAATACAGATTCATTAAAATAAGGTAGATTATTTCATCAGCATGTACTTCCTATTCACTTTAAAACTTCCAGAAGTCGAGGTATCATCTTGAACTTTGGCATAAACATTATCCATTATAATTATTCCTTATCAAAACTAAAAACATCTCGTCTTTTTTTAAAAGCAAACAATTTTTTATTCAAACAGTGGTTCATATACCTACTTCACAGTCAAATGACAAATGAGTTAATGATCATTATGACCGGTCAAAATATACAACCAATGTCGACACTAGCTTCTGATATCCAGAGGGCTTACTGGGATCAGGTGTATTTAAAAAGGGGTAAATTTTTATTTTAATATATTACGTAATACGTAATGCATAATAAAGGGAGAAAACATTTCTCTCCCCGGTGAGACTCGAAACTATTCCTGTTGCAAATAACAACAGAAAACAGTATTAAAACCAATAGAATATTCTATGGGATTATATGGATTTCTACAAGTTGTATGGGAAATGTATTGGGATGTGGATTAATTTTTATCGGAAATTTCCAAATTAATAATTTTTGTATAGGTTTCCATTGGTCGCAAAGGGGAAAAGAATCTTTTGGGGGATTATACATGCTCTTCCTTAATTAGGCATTTTTATTGGTCTGTATGGGCCATATCTCTTAAATTATTTTCCTATTGGTCTCAATATAGGACACAAATCCTATTGGGAATGACTCATACATTTCTATTTACTATTTGCTTTTATGGGTCGCAATGAAAGAATATTTTTTATTGCGAATTTGTAATGCTTCATATACCTAGGTGATATTCCATATGGACGAATTTCAATAGGAAATGACATATACACACTCCTTGGAGCATATTCATTTACTTCTATAGGCGATATCCTATAGAACGATTAATTTGTACTTCTTTATTAGAACGTCCTTTAAACAAGGATTCAATTCGGTTTAAATGATATTTTACTACTTCGGTTAATATAATGTAAATAGTTTAACAGATGTTATAAGCAGTTCATACAACGAGGTTGCTTCACATATCTCCACAATTTTTTTCAAGACCAATTCGTAGACGAACCTTTAATGTAATCAGTAACCACACCATTATGTTTTGACAGTTAAATCATTCAAATTTGTGTATCCATGAAGAGACAACATTTTTTTTAAATTCATCAATTTAAGGGCGCGCTTGATTTTTCGGCCTACAAGTCTATATTTTACAATGAAATCGTCTGCGTTGAAAAAATTTTGTGCCAGAAAGTTCTTAAAATCCATTGAAAAAGATCACTCTAAAACACGGGTGAAATTCTACTTTCCATCGTTCGTATAGATTTAGTAGTTCTAAGTTTAGGTGGGAACGGCAGAGCTGTGGTGTTGATTCCAGTAAACTAAATTAATTTATCGAAGTTTACTTGCCTAAAGGCACCGCATGCACCCTCTTGTTTACAAAACGTATGGATAGATATTTCCATAAACAAAAGCACATATTGAAACCAATACAATCCCCATATATATAACACTGACGTAGTATTGGTTCCTATGCGTCTTTGCAATAGGGATATAAATCAAGTACGATTATGTTGATTAAAGGAGTGTTTAAGAATACCGAATGCTCATTTATTACTTTGTAGCCAGTATATACTTAGTTAAAATTTTGTCACTATAAAATATGCAGAATTTGGGGTCGAAGTACTAAACAAATTTTGATTTTCGTTTGTAGTCATCAAGGTAAGGTCCAAGAATAGACTCTTGTGGAATCCCATACAAACTGGTAGAGGGTTCTATACACTGGCGTGTATATCACCTTTGTTGGGTTCTCAGTTAGTCAAATTGCACATATAGAATAAAGAATGTAGCAATTTATGCCCTTAAAATCAATTTATGAACTTTAGATGAAATAGGAAAAATCGGTATTAATCATATGCGATAGTTCTATAGAACTTTTTCGGTAAAGGTATTATTTTTACTTTTTTCTACATTAAGGGGAAAATACCAGTGGTAGTTGGTATTGATTAAAATTGTAGGTAAAACACTACTGATTAATTTTATCATAGTAAGTAAGATTTGATTAAATCCAATGGAAGTACTCCTATTCTAAGTTTTTATTCTTGGTGCTATTCCCACCACCAAGTGTAAAATAGGAAAAACTAAATTTTCAATTCAATCCACGTTTGGCTATATCTTGTTAGCATCCCTAACAGCATAGAATATTTTTTAAATATTTTATAATGGTTTTCAATATTTTGAAAGTTATAAAAACATTTTGAAAATATCAATGGAAATATTTTATATTCATCCTCGTAGGAATATTTTCAAAAATATTTTAAATTGCTTATAAAATATCAAAGTATATGTTTAATTTAACCTTTTATGCACAATTAAGAAAATGATTTTAAAAAATTTCTTCCACTACTGGCATGCCACTTCGTCATTCCTTAGAAAAAAATATAGTTACAATGCACAAAGAAATTTTTAGTGCAAAATGTCATTGTAAATTTCCGTCCAATTTTCTGTGTGAGTAATTATTATATCAAATATATTTTAATTTGACTTATTAATTCAGTTTTTTTTATAGTTATTCTCTTTTATTTTAAGAATGACTTAAAATGGCGATAATAATAATCGGTTAGTGAATTAATCGATTACTAGCAATTATTTGATCTGTAAAATAATTTTTTTGACCAGCAAATGCGAAATTTAACAGCAAAAATATATTTTTTTAACAAATTCAGCTTAAAATTGTAATTTTGATCTGCAAAAGACCGATTTGCTATTTACATTTTGTCAATCAGAAAATTATATTGCAGATAAAATAATTAATTCCCGATACTTATTCATTGTTAGAAGTTTATATATTAAATTTAATTATAAATTGTTAATAATAAACAATGTTACAAGAAAATAAATTAATAAAAATGAAAAAAAGCTCAGAGTTGTACTCGAATCCCGGTCAACCATTTACCATTTACAGATTTTTATTAATTGTTCCACATTCTACATTTCAAGACCTTAAGCTATGTATGTGTATTTTATTGGTGATTTATTTCATTTTACAATGTAAATAAATATATGTGTTGACGGGCGTTACAGTCACGTACCGCGATAGACGCCCGTCGTGGCCGCTGTTGTGGCCCAAACACTGCAATGTCTCAGTTGTTGTATATATTAGGCTTTTTCCTTGACAAAGCAAAGCAATTGCCGTTTTGAATAGAATACTTTAAATAATTAATATATTATCATGTTTTTGTCACCTTGCCCAAGCAACATTCTGACGACGAACCGACGTTGCTGTTCGCAACTAAAAGTCGGTGTGCGACGTACACGAAAAACGTCGGGATGACCCATATTTGTACTAATCTGGTCAATAAAATACTGGTCGATTCGACGTAGAGGACCGACTTTAGTCGTTGTGATTACCGACCAAATGTCCACCAAGTTTTACGTCGGCTTAAGTTGGTTGTCAGCCTATTACCAACCTTATTTAAAATTTGCCCTTAATCTGACCTACAAAAGTCGGGTGTAGGTAGTGAAACTAAGCAATTTTGTATATTATTCTGTTTGTCGTACCTATCTATTTATATAAAATGGATAAGGCGTGTTTATCATTGAGTACGTATTATATACAAAAAATACTTCGAATAACATTTTTAATAAATCTGGTGGGGTAAAAACTGAAACGAAAGAAATTTTATTGAATATATATATAAAGTAGGTCGAAAAATATAGTGAACCCATAAGAATAATGTTTATTTTAAGAACGAAAGTACTATTTTTTATTTTTTTACTTTCAAAAATATTTTTCCGTTTCCAAAGAAAGCGCAACTGAAATATTGTTTAATTAATTTTACGAGTAAATAAAAACTTTTTTGCTTACTTTATTTGAAAAAAGAGGCAAATTTTGTGTATTTAAAATAATTGTACACATAATCAACATGGCCGCCTATTTATTTTCCTTCTGTGGAACCAGAAAATATGGCGAAGGCGGAATAAGTGCAACTATTTTTACTAATAGCGACTTCACGGTTAAATAATTTTACCTGCACCAACTTTTAGTAGGCTTTGGTGCAGAAATCTGCACGAACACTAACGTTCATTCCAAACAATCACGATAATATCGACCATCTCTTGCAGTTGGTGTATAAATCTTTACTAAATATCTATCAATACCTGAATTATCGACATTGATTTCGAGGTTATGTTAGACCAAGGACCAAAAAGCCTAACGCCAACGTCCAACCGACGTTGCTAGACGACTACGTCAGTCAGCAACGTCTAACCAATGTTGGAATGTTACCCAAAAATTACCTAAATCTAATTAATCAGTTACCAACGTCTAATCAACGTTGGATAATAATCTAAGAACACACTCAACGTATTAAGTAGATTTCTGACATCAAACCAATGTTGGTAAATGTGCTAGATGTAAATAGTAGGTTTGCGAGGTTCCAAGCTACGTTGCTCCGACGTTGTATCATAACTATAAAATTTAAGACGCTACTTGACTAATATTTGTAATAATTCTGACCTTATAATTAGTAAAAAAAGTAGTCGGTAGTCGGTAAAATGTTACTTGAGATGAATGTAGCTATCTATCAAGTCAGTTACCAACGTTATACAGAAGTAGGTGTGTTACCGAAAAATTAATCGGAGCTACTTAAGTTAGTCATTAACGTCTAACCAACGTTGGTTAATAACTAAAAAAGGACCAAACCTATTAAGCCACTAACCAACGTTGGCAAGTGTTCCATAACAAACTTGACCTATTCAGTTAGTCACCAACGTCTACCCCAACGTTGGTAGGTTACTCAAAAATTTAACCATACCTATTTTAGTCAGTTGTCAACGTCTAACCAACGTAGGTAAGTTATTCAAAATATAACCATACCTATTTTAGTCAGTTGTCAACGTCTCATCAACGTTGGATAATGACTTGAAAACATATCAAACCTTATTAAGTCGTTTTCCAACGGCAAATCGACGTTGGTAAATAGTCTAGACTTAAGCAGTAGGTTTGCGACGTCGGCGCAATATTTGGTTCGACGTCGTATTACAACTACAAACTTTAAGTTATCACTCGACTACTATTTGTAATAATTCTGACGTCGGCATTAGTGAAAAAGTAGTCGGTAGTTGAGTAAAATGTTGCTTGGGTGAGTTCTTTAATATATATAAGAAAAGTGGACCAAATAACCTATTCAAGTTTTAATTTTTATTGTTATTTATCATTAATGGTGTTTATGGAGTGGGAGGGGTGAGGTAGCGGGATGGGAGGGTTGTTACGTGTTTGTAAATCGTCCGTATGTCTGTCTAGTTATACTTGTTCGTCGTAGAGTGGAAGTCTTTCGTATATGTATTTGTGCGTAAGTTGTACGTGATTGTGTCGTCTGTGATGTGTCATGTCTCTAGTCAATATAGATGTCTGTGTGTTGTTTTTGAGAAATTTTGTTGCGGTCTCGTATATGTACGGTTGTATTAGTTCTAGTCCGTATTGCTGCTGTAGTTTTCGCATGTTTGTATATCTGTTTGCGTTCGTCAGTAGCCTGAGTAGTTTGTTTTGTGTTGTCTGTAGTCGTTTGTACTGCGTGTCCGACATGTGGCTCCATGCCGCACACGCGTACATCATTCTCGGTCTGAGTATTGTTTTATACAGTAAAAGTTTATTGCCTGTCGAGAGTATACTACGTCTGTTAATAAGTGGGTATAGTCTGTTTAATGTTGCGTAAGTCTTGTTTATTGTGTTTGTTATGTGTCGTTTGAAAAAAAGTCTTTTGTAGTGTTATTCCTAAGTATTTTACGTTGTTCTTTTCAGTTATTGTCTTGTCGTTAATTTTTTAGTTTGTTAAATATTTTAATGTTTGTGAATTTTTTGGTAATGTAATAGTCTCTGTGTTGTCATCGTTCAGTTTGATTTTCCATGTCTAGTCCCTCAGTTCGTCCATGTGGTAACGTACTTTTTGTGTCACCGTCTGTGCGTAGAAAGATTGTCAGTAGATAGTCGTGTCGTCTGCGTAAAGTATGGTTTTTGCATTGGGGTGGGTAGGTAGGTCAGAGAGGAAAAGGTTAAACAGGATAGGGGACAGGATAGTATCTTGCGATACGCCCGCTTATACGTTTTTGAGCGATGACACCGCATCGTTAACTCACTCGAAATTTCCTGTTTGTGATGTAATTTTTGATAAGACTTACAAAGTACATCGGTAATTGTAGTTGATTTGTATAGGAGGCCCGATTGCCAAACAATATCAAAGGCATTTTCCACATCCAACAGAAGCATGCAGGTTGATTATTTCTCGTTGAAACCTTCTGTGACGTCCTGTAGGACTCTGCACAATGCAATAGCCGTGCTGTGCCCGCTGCTAAAACCAAATTGATTGTCGGGTATTAGAAATTTCTTATTTATAATTTTGTTTAATCTATTAAGTATTACCTTTTCTGCCACGCTCATAGTGTTCAACAAAGATATTGGGCGATAATTGTTTTTATCCTGAGCATTTTTATTTGGTTTTAAGAACGGGACCACCATGGCAATTTTCCACTGTGGTGGAAAATATTGCAACTTTAGGATATTATTGATAATATGGGTTAAGGAGACGAGGGATTTATTGGGTAAGTGTTTTAGTAAACGTTCGGTATGTTGTCAGGTCCAGGGGCTGTGTTGTTAGGCAGGTTTCTGATAATTTGTTTGAGTTCTGTCGGTGACGTAATGAGTTTAATGAATTTTCTTGGCGGTATATTGTCTGTATCGTCCATGTGAGTTCGTCCGTTATGTATTAATGTGGGTATAGTGTTGTACGGTTTGCGTAATAGTTTTGTTATTTTCCATAGAATATTGTCCTGTCGAGAAAGCCCCTGGATTCATCGGGTCCATACGTCATCCTTGTGTTCATTTAGTCTGGTAGTTATTGTTCTTTGTATGTCCGATAGTCTATGTTTGTCTATGGGTCTTTTATGTCTTTGCCACTGTCGCCGTATTTTCGACCACGGACTATAATCATTACGCCATTCCAAGCTACAACACAGATGACTCGACCTTGTATAAGTTAGATGTAATACTTTCAAGTCTAATATTCCGAGAACTAAGGCCCATTGTGTAAAATCCATTTCCCCATGTAAGTAATTTCATTTTACATAAATGGTACATAACAATTTTTTTCAGAAAAAATTATTTTAGATGAAATTTTATTTAAATTTCATCCAAATTAAATTGTTCAAATTGTCTACAATTTACTTCTTGGCAATATGTAAGAAAAAAATTGAGAAATGTACCTATTTAAAAATCGACGACTTGTTGGAGCGAATTTTTGTCACTCGCTTGGTAACGATTTTGTCGAATTTATTCCAACTTTTACGCACACACTGTATATACTGTAAGTATTGCAAGCAAGAGGTTTAATCCATGCAGGTTCAAAACCCAGCAAGGCAGAGGATTATTCAAGTGTGTTTAATTTAAAATATTAGTATAGGCCGAAAAGTAGCAGATTCAATGCTGCGATGTCTATATAGCCCAGGCTGATATGAAATCAGCCAAGCCATTAAATTAAAATTATCTTATGTATAGCATTACTTACAACACATTTTCAAAATATTTCAGTAGCATTTCCGTAAATGTTTATTAACATTTCGTTAATGACAAAAAAGTGATCCCCAAATTTTCATAATATTATGACAATATTTAAAACATTTTACAAAATGTTTTTTAAAATATTGAAACATTTAACGAAATATCTTTACGAAATATTTTTAAAAGATCCTTTTGCTGTCTGGGATATTTGATACTGGTTCATTTAAATTTTCTTGTTCTCCTTATAATAAAAATATGAAATGCAAAAAAAATTGGTTCAAGGCATTTTAGGTCAGATTAAATACAACACAAAAAACATCACGGTCTTTAGAGTTTTAAAGACACACATCAAAATTAATTTATAAGGTTGTAAGTTATGATTAACAAACGATACAAATTATTTATTAGAAGAATTTTGTCACCATAAAGATTAAAGGGTGTATCACAAAAATATATTTTTTTGATATAAGCCTGTTAAGGCTAACATTTTTGTAGGTATTATCAGGGCATAGAGGCGTATCTCTCTGTTTGTACATAATGGAGATAGATGTTCGACGCAACTTACATCAAACTACTTTATAATAATATTTTTATACTTTGAAATGCATTATCTCAAAACTTAGTATTTTGAGATATGCCTCTTCGTCTTTACAGTGACACATATGCATTACAAATAGTAGGTCACCAAATCCTATCCATTGAACTAAATTAATACATTTATCTCAAGAGTAATTGTACTTTAAACGATATATTAATAATTATTTCCTTCATTATATAGCAATCAACACCTGTGTAATTAAGATTTTTCGTATGAGAACAATACTGTTTCTGTATTGTATTACGCATTTTCAACTGAGAATGTTGGTAACATTGTATATAGTTTTATTTTTAGTTAAGATGTTGCTTTTTTTGTTGGCAAATCTTATATTAAAAATTAACATTCACTGACGTTTCGATTAATATAAATCCGCTTCCTTTTCCAAAACTTTTATGGAATATATAGAAAACACAGCAGTCACGGCACATACAAATGTCATTGTATAATTAAAAATTGTCATTTTGTGTTGAGCATAATGGTGAGAGTCCTTAGGGCCGATATATCCACCTCCTTATAAAGTTACCGAACAGATAAATTTGGGAATAAAATTGTTAAACCAGTAAAATAATAGTTACTATTTATCAATTTTTGCAGAACAGTTATTCAATATGAGAATATACTTCACTCTGATCAGTTTTTTGCAAAAGGATAGTTGCATTTCTGCGTGCAGACAGCAGGAATATCTGCTGTGCGGTAGTTAATAGAACGCGAAGTGAAGCTGCAGTACTTAATGCAACTACACCGCGAATTATATGAGCCATTATGACGACGTAGTGCTAAGTCAGCTTTAGATAATGGAGGCTATATATCCACCCGTCGCCTCCCAGAAGTTTAGTCTAGTTCCAGGTCTCTTCAAATACAGTAAAACTCTGTTCATTTATTTTTCGGTTACTTTTGTGTTTTATTAAATAAATCATTTTTTAAAAACATAACAAACGAACCGATTATCATTATTGGCGCAGTCCGGTCGGATTTTTGTCAGTTGGTCAGTTCATCGAGAACAATTTCATCGCGAAATTACCAACGTACTTTTCAAAGTTTTAGACGAAAAACGAACATTTTACGTGACCTGCCGTTTTGTTTAGTGTTCTGTGCATTGTGCAACTTTTTGGGACTCCTCTATCGCAGAAGAATTTCAAGAAGACACTGGGCTGAACATAGTAGGCTCATCCACGGGTGAATTGAGTAACCTGTCAGAAGAGGAAGGAACTAGGACTCCGGTAACCATCACCGTAAGGATCGCCGATCATCGAGATCACCAGTCTATCGTAGACAAGAGAATTGTTGGATTTTTCAAGGTAGGACCTTTCAAATCTATCGCAGAAAGTCAGGTCAACAGTCAGATTTTAAGCCGACAATTTTGCGTTCAGACTCTACCGAAGAGACCCTGAACATAATTAAGAATTTAAATTGAAGAATAATAATTAAAATATTTCTCTAAAAATTCCCATCACATTATCCTATAATTTTTATAATTTTAATTTTAATTCTAAGAATTATTTTATTTAACTGCACTATTGTATCGTACAATTAGTTGCTTGTTAAAAACAAAGACCTATTCAAATACCTTATATTTGTATGAACCCTATTGTTATTTTATTTTAACTTGATAATATAATCAATCCATTGAAGTCTGACCTAAATATTGCATTTTGTATACCTGCATACAAAATAATTATATTGCAAATTTCTTATCACATGTATATATTTCTTGGATACTAAGAACCATTTGTTCGCCGTATTATAATATACACATATTATTTAAAAGAATAGTATTGTAACTATTTTTAATTTTTAATAAATTACACACTGTATGTTCGATAGAGCATCGCCTGCTTATTTATAAGTAGTCTCCGATCCCTCGTTGTTTATACAGAGTTGGTGTAAAATAAAGTAATTTTCCAAGTCACAAAACTATTCTACTTTTATAAAATATAACTTTTTTATATATCATTCTTGCGTTAGTAAAACACAAATACAAGAGTCAATATTAAAGGAATCGCTTCACCATAGATTCTTTATCAGAATTATTAGAAACATCTTTAAAAATATCAAAAATGCCTGCAAATCAATCCACTTCTAGTGAAGGCATTTCTCATCCAAATTTTGCCATATTACAAGCTTATGCAAACACAATTAGCAATTATAATGGAAACGAAAATACACTTGAAATTTTTATCACATCTTGTGACCAATTTATAGAACTTTATCGCTCAAATGACAATGTTTTAAATCAATACCTACTGAGAGTTATTTTAGGAAAACTCACAGAAAGAGCTCAAATATTAATAAGCTCAAGATTAGAATTAAGATCCTGGGAACAAATAAAAAATGCTTTAAGATCAAGTTTTGGTGACCATAGAAGCTTAGATTGTCTAGAACAAAATTTATTGACATTGACACCTTTTAAAAATGAACAACCTGTCGAATTTGCGCAAAGAATACAATTAGCTCGCAGTAAAGTCGCTTTCAAAGTTAACAGTTTATCAGAAGCTGAAATGCCCATGGTAACAAAATTAATTTATCTTAAACAATATGATTCATTATCTTTGAAAACTTATTTACGTAATTTACCTGAAAGACTTCAAGATAAAATAAGTTTACAAAAACCAGACTGTCTTGAAACAGCCATGTCATATACAATTGACGATGAAAATTTTAGACGTACCAAAAATTTAACTACTACTTTGCAAAATAAACCTACATTAAATTCAAAAGCACCTTACCCGTATTTACAAATGCCTCAGTATAAACAAACTTTGCCATTCATACCTAAAGCTAATTATAATAATAATTATAAAAATAATTATGGTAGTAATTATAATAATAATTATAACCAAAATAGAAATAATTTTCCACCGCAATTTCAAAGACAAATGTCGACTAGACCAGTATTTCCTAGTCAACCAATAGCCATACAACCAAGACAAATTAATCGCAAATTTCCTACAAATCAACAAGTTTTCGGAAAACAACAAAATGTTTTTAGACCTAACCAAAATTTAAATCAAAATCAATATGTCCCAGAACCTATGTCAACTCAATCAAGAATACCCACACAAGTTAGTAGGACAAGTCAATTTAATAGACCAAACAATTATTTCCAGCCAAGTGGATCGTCAAATTTCATGCCTAAAGAAATGCATAATTTTACAACTAATAATGACGATGATGTTGATTATTTAAATTACGACACTCAAGGTCAATATCAATATCAATATTCAGATATTGAGGACGTAAACCATTTAGCCTGTCCAGACCCACCATTTGATTATACTGCTAATCATGAACAATTTGACCATGCTATTAATTATGAGCAATTTGACTACACTATTAATGGAGATGAATTTGATTATACTGCTAATCAAAATGACCAAATAAATCATACACAACAAAATCAAAATTTTCACGAGAGCCCGCTTTCGAACAATCAAACTTAGTAGAAATGAATTCAGCTATTGTAAACTCTTTACCATACGTTCAAATATTTAATCCACCAATAAAATTATTAATTGATACAGGAGCTTTCACATCAATACTAAAACCATCTATTGCCGAAATTTATTATCCAGAACTTATTTATCATAACCCCTCTAGTTTAAAAACATCACTAGGTGAAAAAGAAATCAGATATCGAGCAACTATACCTGCTTTTCCTGATTTTTATAACGATCATCAAATCGAATTTTTACTTTTTGACTTTCATGAATATTTTGATGGAATTTTAGGATTAAATGATTTAATAAAAATGAACCTATCAATTGATATTCCTAATCAAAGATTAATTAATGACGAAATTGAAATACCATTTTATTATAGGCAACCGCACGAAACTTCTTTTACATTTGAAGTACCACCTTATGAAACACTAATAAAAAATTATCCAGTTAATATCGATTATGGAGAAATTATAATACCTGAATGTACTATTAACAATGATGAAAATTTATTGTATATCCCCGAAACAGTAACAAACGCGAAAAATGGACGCGCATGTCTTGAAATTTATAATTACAATAATAAAACAGTTTCAATGACTCTACATGAACCTTTAATATGTTACCCTGTTAACAAACATTTCAAAATTTATAATTTTGACATTAATAATTTTGAAATTCCGAATAAAGAACAAAATTCTTTAAAAACAAATATTGGAAACTTAATAAGAACCGATCACATGAACTCCGAAGAACGTTACGAGATTCTAAAAATATGTAATAAATTTAAAGATATATTTTATATCGAAGATACAAAATTAACATTCACAAACCAAATTAAACACGAGATTAAAACAGTAGACGAAATTCCAGTACATACAAAATCATATAGATTCCCACACGTACACAAACCTGAAGTACAAAGACAAATTACTAAAATGTTGAACGACGGAATTATTAGACCATCATCATCCCCTTGGTCCAGTCCTATTTGGATTGTCCCCAAAAAATTAGACGCCAGTGGAAAACAAAAATGGAGAATAGTCGTTGACTATCGTAAAGTTAACGAAAAAACCGTTAATGATAAATATCCAATACCTAATATTGACGACATTTTAGATAAACTCGGTAAATGCAATTACTTTTCTACCCTCGATCTCGCGTCAGGGTTTCATCAGATTGAAATGTATAAAGACTCCATTCCAAAAACAGCTTTTAACGTAGAAAACGGACACTACGAATATGTTCGCATGCCGTTTGGTTTAAAAAACGCTCCAGCTACTTTTCAACGAGTTATGAACCATGTTCTTAGAGATTTACAAGGTAAAATCTGTCTAGTGTACATGGATGACATTATTATTTTCTCAACTTCGCTTCAAGAACATATTTCTAATTTAAATAAAGTATTTTCCAAATTACGTGAATCACAGTTAAAGATACAGTTAGACAAATCTGAATTTTTAAAAAAGAAACGTCGAATTTTTAGGACATGTAATTACGCCAGAAGGTATTAAACCGAATCCTAACAAAATTATAGCAATTCAAAAATTTCCAATACCAAGGACAGCTAAAGAAATAAAATCTTTTCTAGGCCTTGTTGGTTACTACCGCCGCTTTATAAAAAATTTTGCACACATTACTAAACCCTTAACACAATGTCTTAAGAAAAATGAAAAAATAGTTCATACACCTGAATTTAAATCAGCTTTCGAAAAATGCAAATCTATCCCTAACTAACGATCCAATATTACAGTACCCCGATTTTTCTAAGCCATTCATTTTAACTACAGATGCGTCAACAGTAGCGATTAGTGGAATACTCAGTCAGGGAGTAATAGGAAAAGATTTACCTATAGCTTACGGAAGTCGAACTTTAAACCCCGCAGAACAAAACTATTCTGTGATTGAATTAGAGCTATTAAGTATAGTGAATTTTGTCAAATTCTATCGCCCGTATCTTTTTGGACGTAAATTCACTATTGTTACCGATCATAAGCCCCTCCAATGGCTCTTTAACCTAAAAGAACCAAATTCGCGATTAGTTCGATGGAGATTAAAACTCGAAGAGTATGATTACAATATAGTATACAAAAAAGGTAAACAAAACACCAATGCCGACGCTCTATCTCGCATTGAAATTCAAGCATTAGAAAATGATTCAATCAAAGGAAATTTTGACAACTTAGATCAAAATAAATTAGACAATGATTTTTCACCAGATCTATATACAGACATTCCAGATTTCAATCCAGCAAATATTCAACCTCTAATAAATTCAAACCCACAATCACCACCTCGTATTAATATCATCCAAGATATTCAATTGAGACCTGCATCACCTAACAGAGACAATGACGATATAACTGTACATTCATCACATGAAAATCCTGTACTAGAAATAAAAATTTCAGAAAAACCATTAAATTATTATAAACACCAAATTATCTTCTTTGTAACAGATAATATTACACGCCCTTGTATAAATTCTGTAAAACTACATAATAACGAGAAAACTCGAATTTACATTTCTTTACCTAATCGAAATTTACAACAAAACTTAACTAAAACAATAAAAGAATATTTAGCACCTAAAACGTTATACGCTTTACATTTCAGAAATAAGTACAAAGAAATAATTATTAATACCATTCAAAAGTATTTTAAAAACTCAAGTTTAAAATTAATCGAGTGCCCTAATATCTTACAAGATATAGAAAACAAGGAAGAACAAATGACTAGAATAAAATACCACCATGAAGGTAAAACAAATCATAAAGGTATAAACGAGACAACAAAATCAATTTTAAAAACGCATTATTGGCCAGAGATTAACAACGACATAACGAATTATATTAACACTTGTGAAATTTGTCAACAAACAAAATATGAACGACATCCACATGTATTAAAGTTTAAACCAACCCCTTGTGGAACTTATCCATTCGAACATATCTATATTGATACTTTCAAAGCAAAAAATCAACCTTTCTTAACCATTTTAGACAGCTTTTCTCGCTTTGCTCAAGCATATTCAACCACACTTAATGCAATCGATATATTAGATAATTTATTAAATTTTATATCTCACTTTGGCTTACCAAAAATTATCACATGCGATAATGGACCTGAATTTAAAAATCAATTAATCGAGCAATTTTGTCAAAAACATAAAATAACTATACATTTCACAACAGCATATAATCCTAATAGCAATAGTCCAGTAGAACGATTTCACTCTACAATACTAGAGCAATTAAGAGCATTATATCTAGAACAACCAGATAAGGACATAAAAACACAAATAAAATATGCCCTCATCGGATACAATAATACTATTCATTCAGTAACGAAATTTACACCTTTTCAAGTAATGAAAGGAAATCAAAATTTAACAGATCCCTTTGACTTATCAGACGAACGAATCATAAGCGATTATTTAAATAAACATATCCATAACATGGAAATATTAAATAATACTGTAAAAGAAAATAATGAAAAAGCTAAACAAAATTTAGACAAAACAAATACAAACAGACAAGATCCTCAACCAATCGATATTGAACGCCCTGTATATTTACAAAGCGATCAAAGAAATAAGTTACTACCCAGATATAAGAAATTAATCCCAATGGAAGATTTAGATAATAAAATAAAAACTTTAAGAAATCGTACATATCATAAATCAAAAATTAAACCAGAAAGAAAACTAACACAAAAACCTGTTGTTACAGACGATGCTGTGGCCGGTCCTTCTCACGCTACTGATTAATTATACCTAAATCACAGGATATTCAAATAAAAAATATAGACTTAACTAAAAGAATATTTTCAGAATACAATGAAACTTTGTATAGTTTAACAAACAACCAATACTTGATTGAAAGTAAAATAGACGAACTAACAAATAAGGTAAATAAATTAGCCAATGTAGAAAATATATATGAGCTATTTGGTTCTATCAATTTGATGGCTTTAACCTGCCACACCGTAAATTCAGTCCTAGATGACTTAGAAAATGCGATTATGTTTGCACAACTAAATGTTCTTCACCCCTCAATTATATCAGTAAATAATTTAAAAATTTTAATTAAAGATATTCAAGACTCATTACCAAGTTTTAATAATATACAGTCATATTATAAAATTGCCAGTTCGCAAGTTTATTATAGGGATAATCAAATTGTAATATTAATACACTTTCCTGTAATAGAAACTGACGATTATGATTATTTTAAACTTTTCCCTATTCCTAGAAATAACCAAATTATAATACCCAAAAAGTCCTTCCTACTAATTAACCCGTCACGAGAATATTTTATGAACAACGATTGTCCAGAAATTGAAAATATCCATATATGTCATCCTCCATATATAATGGAAGAAGAAAACTGTATAACAAAATTATTAAGAAACCAAGAACATAATTGTAAAACATCCCAAGTGTTACTACAAAGTCCAATAGTACAAGTAGTAAACCCAGGACACATAATTGCTGTACCCGTTAAGGAAACAACCATTCAAAAACTTTGTAAACAAAACGGATTTTTAAAAATTAGCCAACCATCGCTAATTACAATTCCTGAAAACTGTTCAGTCATTTTATATAATCAAGAATACAGGAATACCAAAACTTGGATATTCCACGAACAATTTAGTTTACCCAAATTAAACATTAAAAACGAAACAAACCTACAGACAGAACGACTACATTTACAAGAGATAAATTTAGATGAAATCTCACAATTACAAACTACATATCAGAAAATGAAAATTAAACCACTGGAACAGTTTAAAGAAGAGCAATCTGCCTTACCATTAATTTTAATTGTCTTAACATTATTAATTGTTCTCCTAATTCTAGGATATCTTGTCATTAAAAATAGGCAGGAAATATTTAAACATTGTTCCAAATCAACCGGAAGTGTTGCCGAAGAAATAAGAAAATCAACTTTAGAAAAAGAAGGCATCAATCCCTCAACAGTGGTTCCACCCCTATTTTCGATTTAAGGAGGGAGGAATTATATGAGCCATTATGACGACGTAGTGCTAAGTCAGCTTTAGATAATGGAGGCTATATATCCACCCGTCGCCTCCCAGAAGTTTAGTCTAGTTCCAGGTCTCTTCAAATACAGTAAAACTCTGTTCATTTATTTTTCGGTTACTTTTGTGTTTTATTAAATAAATCATTTTTTTAAAAACATAACAAACGAACCGATTATCATTATTCGCGTAAGTATATGTTAATTCATATGACAGAATTATCTTACCTTGTGGTTATTTTGGCGTGTTAGGTAGCCTCCAAAGTTAATACGAAGAGGACTAAAAGTATTAGTGAATGTAACACTAACACACATATGTATTTTTAACTAGTGATCACATGAGTAAAAGAATATTACTAATATTTGTTGTAAATATTCCAGAGTTAATTTACCGCGCTTCGCATTAAAAATCCATTTATATTGTGAGAAGGACTGAAATTTTCCAAATTCCACATTTGTATCTTGTGTAGAAAAGTCTACTTCTTTGCCATTTAAAAGGTCATCTCGGGTGTGACATCTGCTACCTAGCAAAATAAATGAAAACACTCACTCCTGTCGACTTTGGTAAAGGCCTCAAGCGCTTTGAATGAAAAAAGAATGTTTTAAAAAAATTCATTAGGAGATTGATGTTACAAATATAGAGCATACACGTGCTAATGGGATATCTTTTTTGGAAATGTTTCATTAGATGTTTATAATATAAGGAAGTCGTCTCTGGAATTTATCACTGCCTCCCAATCTCTAATAATGGCTATATGCCAGTGGAGCACCATATACCAAGGTACATGGATATATTTCGGTCGAAATTTGACCAATCACAATGCGAGAAACCTCAATTTAAAATCTGGAAGTATATGTATTTAGTGTACGGTACTCCACTGGAATACAGCATACAGTCTATGTCATATCTTCGTATTAGAGCATAGGACCCAAGCGATATACTTTATACTATTAAGATTAAAGGAAGAAGGTTTGCAGAAAATAAACTACGTTTGAAACTGGCAAAAAGAATTACAATCAAAAAAGCAATATTTTTTTAATGGAATAAGAAATTTGTCGATATATTTTCCAACTGATTCTAAAGAAAAATGTTTTGCAGGTATTTTGCAAATTGTCTAAAAGATAAACTTAGCGAAGTGCACAATTTTTCGTTTAGTTTTGGTAGTTATGCCTTAATTTAAAGTAGCACTTGCGTCCCATGCACCAATACTAAGATATAATGTATTACTGTGAAAGATGTTAAGTCGCATATATAATTTATTTTCTTCTATAACATGTCCAACTCAAGCAAGTTTGAAGTTACCCATGTAGTATAGTTACTTCAACTGATAAGAACCTTATGTCGCTTCCAAAAACAAAATTAATACAGATCCTAGACCAGACCAGTTGACCATAGGCCGCAGAGAGCTCTAGTGTGAACTTGCCTTACGTTTGGACCAATGAGAAGCTGGGAAATACACATCTAAAATCAATATTAATAATTCATTCTTAAACCTGGTAGGTCAGTAAAACTAGATGTGCATTTCTTATAGTAATTATTACTTATTTCTATATAAGGCCCAAGAGCTACGTGTTGGTTTAAAATATTGTTTCCATATTATGAGAATGGTAAACTATACCAGTTCTGGATTCGATCCAATTCAAGCTGTCTTGAATCCTTAGAAGAATAAGAGAGATGGCAATATATGTAATCAATAAATAAGACAGAGACAAATTTATAACAGTGCTGTCGGTAATTTGTCACCATCTACTGGTTGAAGACAACTGGAATTAGACTCACACATTAGACTTCACATTTGTCATTAGCAGCTCTGGTGGTAGAAGACAACTCCCAGTATCGCCATCTATTGGTTGAAGACAAATTGGGCGCTGTCAAATCGTATATAGGAGCGTATTTTCATAAGTGCTTCGTCCGTGCAGTTTCGGCTTTGGATTTTGGCGTTGTCTAATATCTGTGGTGTTTATGTGTTGGTTGTAGCCATGAAGTATCTCTTTATAGTAGTAATAAAATAAAGTTACTTTATTTTACTACTATGAAATGATATTTTATGGCCGCAAAATTTTTTCATAGACAGTACTTTATAATTCGGTTGTACAAAAACCAATTTTTTCGTTAAAAAAGCAATTTGTTGCCATTTTGATAATTTCAAATGTTGCTTTAGAAATTATTTAATTTGTCGTACATTTATATCATCCATTATAGTGAAAGTTTCCATAAAAAAAAGGTTAAATTCCAATAAAATATATTGGGTACCTACTGATAATTTATCAGTTAATTAGCATTAGGTACTTCCTAGTTTTTATTGTCATCTAAAAAACTCAGAATTTGGAGACTTATCTCTCAATAGTCACTGCATCATAAATTAAAAAAAATAAAGGATTTCCATATTATATCATTTAGACTTTAAGAGGTGACATTTTTATATAAAAATATATTTTCCAAGAACAAAACGTTGCAAAGGTTGCTATAATTATGGGAAATGATTTTTGGTTACAAAATTAGCGACTGTACTAAAAGTGAAGTGAAATTCAATGAAGAACCATTGAGGCAAGGAATTAAGTTAAAGGTCGTTTTGGATGAGGAAAAATCTCACTCGAAAATTTGAGGCAAATTTTGTTGAAACACTATTAATTAATAAATTTAGAGACGAGTCCTTTACCGCGTGTAGGTATCCGTTTTACTCGTAAAGTAATTTATTGTGCATCGGAGATTTAAAAAACTGCCTGGACATTGTATGTAGGTACTTCACTCAGCCACCATCCACGGTAATACGTAGCACAATTTATTGTAAAATGTACATTAGTCCAGGGATTAGGAAGTGTTACAGGAGTTTTGACGTGGCAATTTTATAGATTTTGAGGTGCTCTTTTCGAATTTTTTTCGCCACCTCGTATCTTTGCCCCTTGCTCCGCCACATCGAAAAATGGCGTCAAAAAAGTTTTTCGACAATACCTCCTTCCTACCCATTTTACGATAAAAATTGTTATGTAGTAAATTAAACCAGAGGGAATTTCCCACAACTCATCATTTTTTTCAATAGTTTTGGCGTACCTACGAGTGCCACAAAATCTACTCCAATATGAGTATTGGCGAAAAATACTCATTTCCACATCACCATGAGGTAGAGTACTGTCTGGTCGGGAAAAGAAGACCCGCGGAAAGAATGTGATTTCTGCATTCTACTCACAACTAAGCGTAAATGAAATAAATTAATTAGTGCATGGCAAATTTTTGTGATCGTTTGCATCCACACCTATTCATTGGGAGAGATATTATATTCCTAGTACATGGTTTCGCAGAAAGCTGCGACTTAACGGCAATACTCACCCTTGCGGCGCGGGCCTTCTTTCGTCGGTTGAACAGAATCTGACGCGTTTTTTTTATGATATCCCCAGTAGGCCTAACCCACATGCACTAATGATGTAATTTAGTGTAGTCTCCGTCGCTTCGGTCTCCCTCATGCACTAGGTTTTGCGAGTTTTTGTCCTTAGATTCGCGTCAAACTTCATAGATAGGAATAAACTCGCCCATGGAATCAGTTTCTGCTTCGATATAGTCATAAAGTGACTCGAGGACGGTCTCCTTTTCTTCCTCTTCATCGCTGTCTTCTGGCCGATCTTGTATATTCACAGCACCATTGCAATTCGTGCAAATAATTGATCATTTTAATCCAGTCTTTCTATATCCAAATGCTCCCCGACATCCCTTCTTGTATTTGAATGAAATAAATGTTGGTAATACTCCCGGACCAGGGGCTGAGACAGCTTAGCGCCGTTCTTGCTTTTCTTCCATCCTCATTCCTCTGCATTTGTTTCAATCGCTTCTGCTTCTACTTCTATCGGTACAACGATGTAATGTTTAACTTATTTTTATATGCTAATTTTATAAAGCATTATGTCTACAACATAATTTCGTACGCCGAAACTATTTGCTTTACAAAAAAAATGATAAGGACATAAACGACATTTATTCTAGATTAATTTATTACCAAACTGCATTGTCGAAAACTCGTTTTTGGCTTCTTTTCTCCAATATGGCTACATAAGCGGCAAATATACGAGGTGGCAAAGTAAAAAACTCGAGGAGAGCATATCAAAATCTATAAAAATGACAAACATAAAAACTTCCGGAAAACTTTCCAGGTCACCACTTTTTTGGGCACGTAATTCCTGGATTGCATATTAATTGGTGTTGATGTGAAAATGTTAAATTATCGGGTATAACACCACAAGTAGATGCAAATTTCCGATAATTTTGAGGTGTGTATTATTGCATGGAAACTGCATGAATTTGTTTTTTTTTCTTTGTTCTTTGAAAGCTAAGAGAGCCTGACTTCGGAGGAGGGCACTTTTAACAAAATAATAATAATGAAGAAAACGAACAAATGCAGTTTTCTTCTGGCAACACGCTTCTTCCTGCGGTTCATTTTTATGAGTGGTATTCGGGAGCAAATGTTCACGAAAAAGTTACTATGATTAACTTGGTACAGCCATCTACTTAAAATATGCCGAAAATGACATTCCAATTGAATTATCGCCGTAAGTTTTGACATTTCAATTGAATTATCGTTGTAAGTCTTTGAAAATTCATTGCTATTACATATACATTATGTGGGAAATCTTTATCAAAAAATTCCTTGATAATTTTTTATACTGCAAGTTTTATGTATATATGTACATTAGATTTCCTTTCTTCAATGCTAAGCTTTAGAAAGAAACAAATATACGATAAAATCAAAAAAGAAAAGATTTAAAAAAAAATTAACACCTAAATAATCAGATTCCCGTCAAAAAAAGCCACAAGACTTAATTTTAATTTATTTCTCAAGTTAGCAATGAAGGCATGGCCCGTTTATATGGGATACTCTATACTATTTTGATTTCTATCACAAATATTTGTGAAAAATATTATTATTACACTGAAATATGTACAGAAATTTTTCGTTTCAGGGAGTGAAACTACATTACGTCGAATCAGGCCCAAGGGATCAACCACTCATATTACTTCTACATGGTTTTCCCGACTGCTGGTTAAGTTGGAGATATCAAATACCTACGTTATCCCAACATTTTCGTGTGGTTGCTTTGGATCTAAAAGGTTTTGGGGATTCTGATAAGCCAGTGTGGCGAAGTAGCTATAGAATTGACACGATTTTAGAGGAAATAAAACAGTTTATTGTCGCACTTGGTGTCACCAAGTGCACCGTCATCGGACACGACCTCGGTGCTCTTATTGGATGGTATTTGGTACATCAAGCACCAAACATCGTCAACAAATTTTTTGCTGTGTCTTGCCCACATCCAAATGTGTATTGGAAAAATCTTAGTACTATGTACAATTATCAATGGTTAAATTTCGTACAGATGCCATATTTACCGGAGATTGATGCTCTAAAAGAAGATGTAAAAATTATTAGCGAATATCATAAGCATTTGCCAGCAAAAGACACTTATTTGGAAGCATATAAATACACTTTTTCGCGAAAAGAAGACTGGACGGGACCTATAAACTATTATAGAAATCTTCCATTTCTTAAAATAAACGATGATGTAGATCACATCCAATCTTCTGTAATTTTAATAACAGGAAACAAAGATAAGTTTGTAAAATTAGAAGGCATAATAAAATCTACGGAGTACTGTGAAAAATTTTATATGAAAGTTATTGATGGTACTGAACATTTCCCTCACCAAGAAGACCCGGAAATGTTCAATAGAGTAATTTTAAAATACGTAATCAATAAAAGTGCTGAAAAATTAACCAAACATTTAGAAAGATCTC
Source organism: Rhamnusium bicolor (assembly GCA_029963845.1). Classification (NCBI taxonomy): domain Eukaryota; kingdom Metazoa; phylum Arthropoda; class Insecta; order Coleoptera; family Cerambycidae; genus Rhamnusium; species Rhamnusium bicolor. Next base: position 11,407 of record JANEYF010005074.1, on the reverse strand, counting down.
CTTCAAAAAGGATCATGGAAGGACTCTTTGGTGCAGTTAGTAATACCGTTAGGTACGGAAATTCAGTTATTGATAATGTGCAAAAAAGGACGAATGGTGTGGTTAATAGTATACCGTCAATAGGTTTAACTTTGAATTATCATCAACCTAATTCAGAATAGAGAAGACTGACTGACTAATCGCAATAGGCCCAATACTCAACTATGAAGAGATTAATATATTTGGCAGGGCAAAGCTACAGAATAAAAACAGTCGTGTTTAAACTGTAATTTGGATCCACTTGAATGATACCATTAATATTTTTTGCTCTAGAAAAACATTACATAAAGAATATTTTCTATGTCTATGGCATATTTATTTAGATACAAAATTAAAAAAGTAAAAGGTTCTGCCCGTCGCACCTAAAATATTGCCCATTATGAGCCAGAATGAGAACTGTTGAAGAAATAATTTTAGTTAAATAACTTATTTTAATATTTTTTATACAATACTTATAATTAACATATTTTAAAACCTTAAAAAACTTGTTTCGTATATTTGATGTAAAATTGTATTTTGTATATAAAAGAGAACAGTTTCAAAGTAAAGCATTATTTACACGTTCAATTTATAAACGTCGCTAAAACATTGTTACAAAGTTATAAAATTGTGCGATACTTTAATAAGAATGACAAAATTTACGGATAAATTTGTTATCTACAACTATAAGGTCGATCTAATTATTTTTTTTTAGGCTCCACAATTGGGAGAAGTACAATTGAGAGCTCTCATTTTATTTTCGCCAATTCGATGTGTGGGATAAATATTTACACATGAATTTTGAGCAGTTCGATCGAATATTCTGAAAACCATGTCTGATAGAGGAAGAATTTAATGGGCATAATATTGTTTAAAAAAGTTTTAAAGATTATCCTCAGAATGTTAACAGTTTATATAGTGTGCACGCCCTTAAAGTTGGATTTCCGAGCTGCCCAGAGAGGGAGTTCGAAGGGGCGCAATCCCCCCAGCCTTGTATATTGCTACCCTAGCGCCTCAAATAAAACACTTCGTGAAAATTCGATGAACAATAATTATAGAAAATAAATCGTTTCTTTCTTAAGTGTTTAGTGACCTACTATATATTAATATAACAACTTATGGAAATAGCCCGGTTAATTAAAACAGAAAAACTATTTTTTTCATTTTCGACGTTTCGCTATATTTATTGGCAACCTCAGAACTAAGTTGAGTTTTTCTTGTTCATAGTCAATGATGAATTAAATAGCAAACAAAAACACATATTGAAATAAATACAATATAAAACACATAAATATCCTTTAACGTGTCAAGGATACACAGCAAATTAGGTGTATCGTTGAAACGTTATATGCAAAAATAGTCGAGGATGAATTACCAAATGTGTTGCAAAACATTTCGCAAAAGCTGTCGACATGTTGCGAATGTTATTAATACTTTTAAGTTCATATTTTTTATATTTTTAATTTAAAATTATGTTTTATCTGGATACACCATCATTACGATTTGCGCATCCAAGAATGCCGAGTCCCTTCCGCCCCTAAAGGCTCGGCACGCCACTGAATCTCCTATAAAATTTAAAATATATATTAATCACTGGGTTTTCGAATTCAAAAATAGTATGCATTATCTAAACGCCTTGTGGGATACCATGAAGATTTTCTCATTTTTTCTTTCTTTTTAATGTTACAGCTGTATGAATACTGACTGGGTTAAGTTCTTTTTTTAATATTCTCGCAGATTTCGGCCTGTTTTTTTTATTAATATCAACTATAAGTACATGGTAGAGAAATTTTCTGAGAGGTTTTCATGTTCTTTTTTATCAAACGATCAATTTTTATTTGTTGCACAGCAAGATTTGGGTATTTCGCTTTAAAATTGAAATTGCGTTTTTAATATATAAATTTCAATTAAAATGTTTCGTGTATTACATATGTGACAATATACAGGGTTAGTCAATAGGGTGGGGACGGCCAATATCTCGTTAGCGGCTTGATATTGAAAAAATTTCTGAAATAGAAAGGTGAGTAACATTCTAAAATTGTTTTTAAATCTACCGGGTGATTCACATATTGGTGGCAAGCTAATATTCGTTTTTTTTTAAATGGAACACCTATAGTTTTATATATTTATATTTGACTCTTAATTCTCTATCTAGTCATTTATAATTTTTGGACACACTGGTATTACAATGGTATTCAATTAGTTCCGAAAAAATTGCATTTGCAGCGATCAAGAGTAACCATTGAAAAAACTCGAGTATTAGCTTACCACCATTATGTGAAACACCCTGTAGATTTAAAAACAATTTTAGAATATGCCACACTTGTCCTCATACATGTTTTCAAATTTCAAACGGTTAACGAAATACTGACCGTCCACACCCTACTGACTCACCCTGTGTATGTATCGAATGGTATTATTATAAATAATTAGTTGATTAATTTTCAATCATTTGTTTATTGTTATACTTCAAATTATTTATTTATTATTGTAAAAATATAAAAAAACGGTATTTTTTAATTTTTTATATAATTCTTCAAATACATAATTTGAGGTGCAACAATAAATAAATATTTGGGGTTTAAAACATTGATTATTTACGTGTTTACCTTTCAATATATGTGCATATTGTTATGCGCAAAACTGTAAAATAAAATTTAATTAATTTAAAAACGGAATTTCAGCGTTCCGCGGTAAATATCCAAGTTCCGTGGTGAACAAAAAAAAAACTTTGAAAGTACAGTAGAAACTCAAAACGACTTTTTTTAGTATTTTTTTCCTTTACAAGAGACATGTAGTTTAGGTAAATAAAAAAATTTCCCGAGTTAAATACGTAAAAACTAAAAAAAAAGCTGGAAAAGCGACTCTTTGTGAATAATTAATTCACACAGTTGTAATATAAGAAAAACGAAAAAAAAACCTGCTTGGGACTCTCCAAGATGTTTAGATATATTTTTTTCAATTTGACAATATCATTACATCCAATTGGTTGGGAGAGAGTCAATAATAATACAGGAATGGAAGGAGGTCACAATGTGGTTTCAAAGAAATGTTCTGATATAGATGGTATCCACTTATAAAAATGTTAGTCGACCCTGTAGAATCGTCTTGGCTCACCCTGTATAATCGAAAATAATTTCCGGTTATAGACTTTTTTGTCTAGTTTATTTATGTTTTTAAATCAAGTTTCTAGCTATCATAGAACTCGACATATCGAAGTCGGACGCACTATTGCCCTACCCTGTATTCCTACATAATTGGATATTGTTATTTTCCTTTTAATATTTAAAGAATGAACCAACATAAATATCGAGATTAACAAACTTGATAAATTTTCCAAACATGATTTCCCATTCTAGTAATATGCTCCCAACATACGTATCAAAATCGAGTACCTATATCATAATCCAAGGTTTAATGCATTTAACGATAATCTAATACAGAAATCTCACTGAACACAGTTCAAAATGTGTATAATACAGGACATTAGTTCTAGTTCTATGGAACAGATGTATAAAATCAAAAGTTGTTACTGTCAATATTAATTTTTTACAATTATTCTTATCAATTTTTACTGAATGGTATTCACTAAAATATAATTTCCAACTAGATACAAAGAGAAAAAAAATGGTACCTACTTTCAATTTAACTAAGGTTTAAATTGTTTTTTCTTAAAAATATTCTACTGGTACGAGACTAACTTTTCTTTGTGTAATTAATAACAATTTGTACTCTAGATACAAGTGGCACCATAAATCACTTTAAAGAAAAATTGTAATAATAATGTAATTTGAATTTGTTAGGCATGATATAGTATGACCACTGTTACTTGAAGGAAGCACATTAAAATTATGCATGGTCCTTATGAAATTCTAGTTCGTCAACAAAAAAATCTCAAATTATTTGACAGTAACAGAATAATCAATATATTTATTTAGATACATATTTTAATGTCTTATACGGTGGTGGTTTAGTTCTGCACAATATTCATAATATAATTTGAAAAAAACCATTGTTCAAAATGTCCCCCAATAACACTATGACACGTGTATAAACAATAATTTCAATTGAACGATCAACAATTTGAATTGAACGAACAATAATTTCCGGGTTAATATTTTCCATTTCGATACGAATACGATGATTTAGGAGATCCCCAAAATTGGATACTATTGCATTCACAAAACGATAAGGAATTAATTTTTATAAAAAAAAATATATATCTCGAAAAACATACATAGGTACGTTAGCCAGTGCATTTTAAAAAATGTACGTGTTTCAGCGTTTTCCAAAAAATCATTTATTAACAATATTATGAATATTGTGCGGAACTACATCACTATGTTGTACTAAACAGAAATGGTATAAGGTTAGCGCAGAATCAACTGGAACAGTCGTTAAAGGAAAGCAAATGATGTACATGTAGATTTTTTATGTGGTTGGTTTATGACGGTTCTCACTTGGGCATAATCCATACATGTCATTATTTGTTTTCCTTTTAACACCTGCTCGACTTGAAACAACTCTCACTATAAGTTTCGATTTCATTTAAAATATACTCATCAACATTAAAATGGACATAAAAATACACGATGCTGTATTAAATTGGTGAAGCCGAAGTAATTTTATAAATGGTGACAAACATGCACCCAAGTTTGATATATTGTATAATAGATTTAGTTTAGATAGATATATTACCGCATCAATGCTTTCATCGCTACTTTCATAAATATGTGAAAGGTTTCAATGTTTCCTCTAAATGTTTTTTTTTCCAAAACCATGATGCATGTAGCCGTTGATGTCACACTATTAATGCTGCCGTGAAAAGGTGAAGTGCGGTAAATAATACCTTTTCAGTAATGCCGTTGCAAATTGTACAATACGGAGTCTGACTGCTTCAGACCTTGCAGCACTTTACTGGCTTCACTTGAGATTTTTATCTTCCCACACTTTTAAGACATACCTACTGTATTCTTCCAAACTAGTGACTACTTTGAATACTTATGTTGAAAATGAAAAATACTTCATTTTACAGGAAATTGTAGACTTTTTTTAGTTTACTGTATTTCCTGTTACAGCCACGGTTACAAAAATATTATCAAAAGTTACCTTTGGAGGGACGAAACGGTCACTATTTTTTTTTAGTGACAATGGTACATTATCGTCGACTCTTCTCGTTATTTAAAGCGTTAACCAATAACAACAAAAGTACTTCTGTGATGGAAATCATATTAATACAATTGGATTTAATATACTATTTTAATCTGAATTTGAGTGGTTATTAAGAGTAATCAATATCTGTATAGTAAAATAAAATAATTAAAATATTTTCTCTGATACAGTCACTAAACAGGCCAGTGGAAAACGATCCGATAGGAATTAATTCAGTAACATAAAGACCTTACAGTTGAGGTAAATCATTTTAATTACCTACCGCTAAAATAAAATCCTTATAAATTAAACGTTGTAGATAATCTGGAACAAGTAACAAGCTACAGCTAGAAGAAACATAATTTAAAATACACTGCCTTCAAAAAAACTTATTTAAACTGTTTTATAAAATTAACGTTAACACTTTTACTTAAATCCAAAAGATCGTCTTTGTCGTTAAAAGTATGGTATTTAAACATTTAATTTTACATTATTAAAACAATGTTGAAAAACATCTGTGTAACCTTTTAAAATTGCGATATTTTTCCTTATCCATATTGTTTATATTAAAACAGACTAAAATCAAGAAAATCGTTTAGCTTCCATTTTATACAAATTTATTAAATATTGTTTTTAATTGTTTTTTTTTATAATTTTGTGTATTTTGTTGTAATAAATATATCGTCTTTTAATTTTGTTTTCTTATCAAGTTTCCGTGAATATGAGTTAAAACAATTTTATCAACATTAATAAAATGCCAGGAATGTCAAAATATTTCTATGAAGGCAGCGCTGGACTAAGATAAAATTACGCCCGTGGCGAGGGTTGAATTAATGACTCCTTTTTTTAGATGAAACATGATTTTCTTTGTTCCAGTATTAAAGAAATATATACTTTAGACTTTGTCTATATATAATAGCATACAAACAAAACTTTAAAATTACTTAATTAGCCGACAACAAAATAGGGTAAATACCACGAATTTCTTAAGATAATCTGGATTTCCAATTGGTCTTGCTCGACCTTGAGAACATGTCGCTGTATAGCGGGCCGCCATACTGTGCAATCTTGTTACATTTCAATTTATTATTGGTAAAAATTATACTCTGTTCAGTTAAACTTTGCAGTGTCAGCCAGGATAGAAAACAAAATGCGCGCTGATTCTTGGTGCAGACGGCAGGTAGATGTACACAAGTGCAAAGTTCCTATACAGCGGTTCATTTTCATGTTTATTTTATTTCATAAGAATCAGGCGTAGTTGGAGGTTTCACTCACTTAAAGGTAATATTTCCTAGCAGCGTCGAAACGCATGCGTCAGACGTAAGGCACTGCTTAAAGCCAATTTACCTATTTCTGATTTCCTGTGCATGTGTCTAAACGCATGCGTTTTCGTTAGTCGCGTGGGAGTGCTCCAGAAGGGGTCAAAACGCAGACGCTTGTGTTCTGGGGTATAGTTAGTATTTGCGTAGTTTCAGTGGAAAGCATTGAAAGTGTGTGTGATTCACAATTTGCCCTCTGTACAGTATACAGATGAGTACTCCAACAAAACAGAAAATGGTTCCATTTTCTTGATGACCAGGATGAACAACTGGTGGAATATGTAGCTGAATACCCAGCTGTGTATGACAGTGGCCACAAAGACTATAAAGACCAAAGACTAAGAGAAAATATATGGCAAAAAAATCTCGGAATCTCGAAATAAACAGAACAGGTAAGTCATAATAATATTGCTGCATTTATTAGAAAAATTCTTTGTTTACATAAAAAAAAAGGTTAAAATGTCGGTTACCGAGCTTTCACTTAAAAATTTGTTGACAAAACCATTTTCTCTTGCCATCTAACACTACCTTGTGGACTGTTAAAGTAGGTTCTAAACAGGTCCGTGATCTCGACACCTGTAGTGCTTGCAAATCCTCCTGTTCATGTGAACAGTATCATGTTGTCTTTTGGGAAATGAGCATCAGGATCGCAGTTAAAGTATGTGTCTCCAGGTATCCATCTCGTAACATGTTATGTAAACAACATACGGCAGTAACAATTAAATCTGTCGCCTCGGGCAATAGAGCAATCGGAGTATAAAAGATCCTAAAGACTTGTGTAAATAGTGAAAAGCGTTTTCCGAGACAGTTCGGGTACGAGATAGTCGATAATTATAAATTGCTTTTGATTTATCCACATTTGCTTGAGCTTTTGTATATGGTTTCATCATATACTCTCCAAGTCTGAATGCGTCATCTCCAACAATAACGTGAGGCACTGTGATGTTAGATCCAGGAATTTTTTTTGGGTGCGGAAAGTTAATTTCACGACGTATATGTTCTTCCATACTTGATTTTTCAAAAATGCCACTATCGCCTTCTTTTCCGTAGGAGCCAATATCTATGGTGATAAATTTGTAATTCGCATCCACAAAAGCAAGCAAAACTAACGAAAAATACCATTTGTAGTTGAAAAACAAAGATCCACTTCTTCATGGAAAAACGATTCTAATGCTTCCCATCGATGGCGCCGATACAATTGGGAAAATTCCATGCGCGATACATTTCGTCTGCTATTTTTTCAAAATCACTAACAGTTGGCTGGGTACCAATTTTTCACAAATCGCTGACAATTACACTAATGTATCCAGATGAAACACGGAAAACAAATGCCAAAGATATGAACGGTTCGCCTGTGGCAATGAACCTAGAATGAAACAACCTCGGCAATACATTTTACCTTATAATTGTCCTTTATAGATATTTTTTAGCATAATAACCGTGGAAAAACATAGTTTAGAGACTAGAGAATTTCTAAACTGTACCTATGATTTGAATTTTTTTGTGTATTTCTCTCTGTTTATATGTAGTTACAAACTTATTTATTGTATATCTACTTTGGTCGTTCCAGTGGCAGACTGTAAAAAAATATGGCGAAGCATTCGTGATACCTACATGAAACAACGAAAGGCTTTAACAGAATCTACTGTGTCAGCCGCCAAAGAACAGTCAAAATGGCCATTATTAACACACTTAGAATTTTTTAATACTGTCTCATACGAAAGAAAGTATGTTTATAATTATTGTACTGCACATCAATATATCTTCACTTTTTTCATTATTTTAGCAGTCAAATCAATGCGAACATGAATCAATCACAATCTGGAGATGAAAACAATTGTCAGGTGATTGAAAATGTACCTTCTGATGAATAACACCAGTTCAACACTGAGATTTCCGATCAGAATACGCATACGGAAGAAATTCCCTCAGTGGTTGGGGAAGAGGAAATCGGCTGAATCGTATTCATCCACTGGTGCCGGGAAAAGGCTAAATGACACGAATGCTGCCTTGATGCAAGTGTTCCAAAAGAGAAGTCAACAGCGCGATAAAGTCAATCAACAGTTATGTGCCAAAACATCTGATATATCTTCATCAGATGCTGATGATGCTGTCTCACTGTTTTTTAAAAGTATGGCTATGGGCTATGACAGTTAATACATTTCCACCTGACCTGATTATTGAGGGGAAATCAAGAATTTATCAAGTTGTTAATGACCTAGAATTGAGATCTCTAACAATGAAACAGCAACCCCAACTTCCATTGACCCAGCAACCGCAACCATATTCTCGTCCATCAACTTCTCACAGTCACATTTCAACTGACGCAGGAAGCCATTTTAATTTTACTTTTTCATTAGATTTCAACGGGGACTCCGACTACACTACACTGTAACTAATAGTAATTACACAGTTTTATGTTGAATAAACTTACCTCAATGTAAAATATAGGGCACACAACTCTCGCGTATGGTGTTTTGGTAATACAGTCACCGACATGATTTAATACAAAATGAAGTTGTTGCCTATTTAAGGGGAAAAACTGTCTAAATGTATCATCTTCACAACTGAAATGACCTCTTATCAGTAAATTCTCGTAGCCTTCCTTCGTTCTCCTTTTAAACAGTTCTCTTTCAGATTGTCTGTGTGGTTTTATTGCAAAATTTAATACCAACATTTCCTCCTCCTCTTCCTCTTCTAAGCACAACCAGTTCAACACAGCGCCTTCCATATTATTTTTCAAACACTACAACAAATATCCAACTTGTTGATGTGAGCTACAAATGGAGGGCTCAGAAGCCAATCAGTGTAAGTCACTATTTCATTGAAACTGTCTTTACGAAGACTTCGGTAACTGTACTCTGAAAATCTTCCTAAATAATTCTGCAGACAATTATAGTTGTTACCACCTATTGATGGAATTCTAAAGTAGTGACGAATGGTTTGTTAACTGAAAGTTTGGACAATGAAAGGGTTTTTGCAAGTCATGAGACAGTTTCAATGAAATAGTGACTTACACTGATTGGCTTCTGAGCCCTCCAAATGACAACTAACGGTCAAACACATGCTTCGCAACGATATTAGGAAAATACCACGCGTCAAAACGGATGCGTCAGACGTTGCTAGGAAATCTTACCTTAAGTCCAACCTAACACTGCAAAGAGAGTGTAGTGATTTCACGTTGCCACACTGGGTTCACATTGTGACTGGGTTTATTAATTATTGTACTTTTTTGTCTGATTTGTTAGTTTTATTAGATCGGTTCTGTGTTTTAGTTTTTAAGTGGCATTTTTTGGTTATTGTTTAGTGTAAAACTTCTCTTTAAAAATGCATTGTTTGGTTCCTGGTTGCGAAAATTCCACCAGAAAAAAAAAAGAAAAAGGTGCAACGTCATTTGTCTAGTAGTATTCAAACACACCAATAAGTTAGTTGGATAGTTTTGTAATTTTTTATAAAACATTTTTAAATCGAGTTGTTTTTCTCTTCTCAAATGTGAAATATTTTGCTCTTCAAATAATATTTAACTAATGACTCTTATAATAACACAACTTATCTGCCAGTGGCCAATATCAGTGACAAGAGAGTGAGAATAAATTGAAAACAATTCGAGGTTTTCGAAAATTGACAAACAAATATACAAGAGCACGTAGGGCTCGAGTGGTTATTGCCGATGGCAACAAGTTTGAGAAAAAAACTGGAGAATTATTTTCTAGTTTATTCTCACTCTCAACTGTTGTATTCGAAAGATTATTTTTTAATGTTCAAATACAAAATATAGCTTTGTAACTTCTTTTCAACAATTAACTCAATTTAAACTAAATAAAGTAACTTTATAGTGTATCAAAATTAAACTGTACTAAAGTTTTGAACATGAAAATACAATTATTGTAAATGTTTCGTCCGTGACTGGTGTATTTTCTTCTAGCTTGTTACTCCTTTTGTCACAAAATGACTGGGAATTATGTATTTGCGTATCGAATTATTACCAACCATAATAGTTTTACTTGCATTCTCTTTCATTTGTATAATTTCTTCCACTGACGCTGAACTAAATCGTTTTTGGTTAATTTTTTTTTAAGACAAAACTGATGATAGAAGTCAAAACCAGAAAACACGTCAATGTACAACAAAATACTATAAAATATTCTCAGTAGGATAATGTAATTAAATTATTCTCACTAAAATAATATAATTGGAAAGAATTAAACACTTGATCAAAAATACTGCTAAATGATTGGAAAATAAAAACATTAAAAAAATAATCACGGAAATAGACTAACACGTGTGTGACAAACACGATTTAAATTTCTGTGGTCTCAAGATATGTAGCCAGTATAAATTGCCCACAGTATGGGAGCCATATATAGTAGGGGACATGGTATTTGTAATGTATTAGAGATCCTGATTAAGATTATATTAAGAAATTCATGGTAAATACTAAGCAGTTGTCAACAGTGTTGCCAGACGTCCGAATATCACTTCAAATTTTGGTAGGTATAGTTTATACGAAGTCAATTGAAATTGGTCATTGTTAAAGCACAGGACTGTGCGCACTTAACTTGATATTTTGTCCTGTGTATTTAGCAATGGTATCGAGAATCAAATAGTAGTTGAAATTGGGCAGGTGAGTCCGAGACCAGGGGTATGCGACTTGTTCTACCGACCTAGCAACATCAGAGATGGAGTGTGTTCATGGGGCATTAAATATATTTCTTAATAGACAACAAATAGTATCAAAATTAGAATATAAGTTAACTTTTGACAATAAATAACGTTATTTAAAAAAAAAATTAGAGAAGACAACAAATTATAATTTTTCCTGTTAAATAAACCTTGAAAATTTTTGGTTACAATCCGGAACGCAGCAGTCGGTGGCAGCGCTGCACCAATCACAGACGAGGTGGCGGTCATGTGATAGC
>JANEYF010005073.1:0-62586 GCA_029963845.1 Rhamnusium bicolor | reverse complement strand
GATGCTGGTGGTATAAAATTTACAATAAATAAAAAACAGTAAATGATAAGAGGCAACATATACATATATTTGAAATCACAAAATACACAGACTTCAAAAATGTTAAGAAAAATAGGTTTATTCCATTTAAAAAAATGTAAATTTGGTTAGTCCCGCTTTTATGAGACAGGCTGTATATTTTTTGTAGAGGCTTCAAAAGTGATCATTTGATTCACTATAACGTTTATTTGAAACATTTTTTCTAACTTGAAAAATAAACAAAATTTAGGGGTGGGCCTTTTCGTTGGATAACCCTGTACACAGAATCGCACTGATGTATCCAGATTATAGGTTATAATGGTGTATGAATTTATAACTTTAAAGAGAATTTTTAAGTTGTGATGTTTTTCTAAGTAGAGTATTTTTGGACTTTAAAATATTTTTGTTTTTCTAATGTATAGAATGATTTTTATTTTTAAAATTAAATATTTTTTGTTAAATACTGTTTTTATTTGCTACAAATATATCTTGTTTTACTAAACAAAATTTTTGAGAGAAATAATAATATTTTTCTTCTAAATAAAAAATATGTTTATAATAAATAATAAATCTACTTGTCATAACTTACGAATATAATAAATTGTAAACATTAAAAAATAGTACCAATATTTCTATATAATTGCTGCTAATAAATTGAGCATTAGTGGCTGCTATCCAATAACATTAGTTACAAAAACACAGTATTTTTAGTGTTATTGATTTACTTATTTAGCAGATATAAAAAATGTAGAATCACAAGTATATACAATTTTATCACTAATAACTTGAATATTAGAGACAAATGTTTACTTCATTATTCGTTAATATTTTGTTGATTAAATAGTTTATTTGCCAGTAATATCTAATTTTGATCACTTTTTGTAAATTTGTCCCAAATATGCATTATCAGAAACCTGTTTTTATTAACCGCTAATAGATTTGATTCTTGTCCCATATTTAGCTAAATTTTTTATTAAGGAGCCATAAATATATATTCACCAGCTATAAACATTTTTCCCTGTGTTGATAAAACTTTTTATTGTAATTAATTGCTTGTTTTTAGAAAGTTGACAATAAGGTAATTTATTACTAAGTTTGTTTTTATACTTTTAAAAAGCTGTTCCAAGTCTCTGACATTGTCATATGTAAATTTAATCTTTAAATTAAATATTCTTGTACTTAACCTATTATTGAGTTGCAAAGTTTGGTGTAATGTCCTCCCTACGGCTTGCCCAGTGAGGTATTCCGCGTTCTTCACACCATTCGTTATGTGTGTTGATAATCCATGTTTTCTACATTGAAGGAGAAAAGTCTTCCTGTTTCTGAATGTTGCTAGCTTGATGTATGTATTTACCACAAATTTCAGCTCTTTCATAGTATCGTATCCGAAAGTATTACGGATGTGCTGATAAATCCTATAACCTATCTATAAGTACAGGGATTGAATTAGACGACTGTCTAAGTTAGGTTTTTATTTTAACCAGTGAATACAGTCACGTGATAAAAAAATAAGATAAACTCCAATCTCTGTACTTATTGATAGATATGGGGTTTTATCAGCACATCTATATACATTCAAGTACAATGCTATGAAAGAGCTGAAATTAGTGGCAAATACGTTCACCAAGCTAGCAACATTAAGAAACAGGAAGACTTTTTCCTTCAATGTAGAAAACATGTATTGATACCAACACACATAACGAATGGTGTAAAGAACGTGGAAAACCTCACTGGGCAAGCCGTAGGAAGAACATTACACCAACCTTTGCAATTCAATAACAGTTTAAGAACAAAAATACTCAATTTAGAAATTAAGGTTACAGATGACAGCGTCAGAGACTTGTAAAAACTCTTAAAAGTATAAGAAACAAACTTAGTAATAAATTACCTTATTACACTATTGTCAACTTTTTTAAAAAAATATTAATAATGTTAGCAGTAGGGAAAAAACCTACTCCTAATACAAACCAAAAATATTATAATCAACTTTGTACAAAGAGACAATTTCCCTAATCAATTTTATAATGATTTCCTAAATTGTAAATGTTTTCTAAAATTACATCCTGAACTACAAATCATTCAATCTGATAAAATGAAAATCACTACCATTGTAACCAACAAGAATATGACAGACTCTTGACAGATATTTTGGCTGATGTTAGCTATTATCAAATCCTCGATAGAGATCCTAGTAACACAATTCAAAGTAAAGCGAACAACGTAATTTCACAACCAGAGAAAGTAAAATGATATCTGTATAGGAAGGTAGTACATACAGGTGTTATAACAGTGCTATTAACAAATTTTAAGGCCTTCCCAATATTCATAAACCAATTTTAACTTTAACACCGATCGTTTCGGAGGTGAATAGCCCTAATAGGGGTATAGCCCAACTTGTAACTAATATTCCACCATCTCGTATAATATCAATAATACCTTTTTTATCAAAGACTCCTTTCCATTTTGTACTTACGTAATACTTAGTCTAGACGTAAAATCATTGTTTAACAACATCACAATTAAATTGGCAAAAACATCTACTGAAAGACATTGGGATGCAATACAACCACATTGCAAAATTACAAAAAAAAGGTTTTTTGGAACTAATAGAATTTTTATTTAATACAACTATGTTTAGCTATAATAATATTGTTTATAAATAGACTCTTGGCATGACTATGGGTAGCTCAGTTTCACCTATTTTAGCTCAATATGTGATGGATGATTTGATTGATGATCGTTTAAACATAATAGATTTTGAGATACCTTTTTCAAAAAAATATGTGGACGATATCATTCTTAGTATCCCAGAAAACAGCAAAGAACAATTGCTTGCGTTGTTTAATAACTACAACCAACAATTACAATTTACCATCGAAGAAGAAGATCAGGGCCATAGTGTCCCCTTCTCTTAAGAAGAGGTGATAACACTGTCATAACGTCTTGGTACACTAAACCATGTTCATCTGGGCGATACTTACATTATGAATCGTTCCATTCTGAAAAGCAAAAAAACAATTTACTATTGGGAATGAAAAGTAGAGGGACAGCTACTTCACACCCCTCATTAAGATTAAGTAATCTTAAAAAACTCCCAGAACATTTCATTAATTGTGGGTATCATTCTCCATTGTTAAAAAAATTAATCTTTAACAGATCATCCACACATGAGATTACACAAAATGGCTCCAGCCTTAGCAATAATAAACAACCTATAGACAATAACCAAAAAAATGCATTAAACATTTTTTATTTTTCGTTACCTAACATTACACACGTTTCACAAAAATTGAAAAAAATATTTTCCAACTATACCAATATTAAATTGGTCTTTAAAAATAAAATAACCCTAAATAAACTTTTCACAAAATTAAAAGATGAAGATAACATTATGAATTTTTCGAATGTAGTGTATTGCATCCCTTGTGAAAATTGTGAAAAAAATACATAGGTCAAACTTGTAGAAAAGTAAAAGAATTACATCACATAGGAGTGACGTCAGACATAACAAAGAATCATGCATATTAGCAAAACATGCATTATTACAAAATCATAATATTAGTTATAATGAAGTTAAAATTTTGGATTATGAAAAAAACTTGGGTAAGAGAAGTTTTTTGGAAATGTGTCACAACATTAATGAGACACAAGCGATAAACTCCAGAACAGACATAGAAGATCTCAGCATTCTTTTGCAAGTAACCATAATAGATATAACACCCATATAACAGGCAGATATTTATCTTATAAGTTGGCAAATAATTCACTACTGTCCCCCACTCTCTCTCTCACACAAAGCAGTATTTTTTAGTGTTTCTTTACACAACATTCCTTTGCTTTGTGTAGAGTGATAGTAGGTAGCATGTAGTGGCCTCAGATTATTTTAATTATTCTAGTTTTGATTTTTCAACAATCAACAAATTAATGATTTTCGTCATTAACCTTTTGTTAAAATGTTTTTTTATAATGTAAGAAACTAGTTTTCCTGTTACTAATGTTCATGCCTCATTTATAAACTCACTTTAGTAAATATCTTTTCACTTTATTATAATAATTTTCAATTTAATAATTTTTGGACACATACATATATATATATATATATATGTATATATATATATATATATATATATATATATATATATATATATATATATATATATATATATATATATATATATATATATATATATATATATATATATATATATATATATATATATATATATATATATATATATATATATATATATATATATATATCATTAACCAGGGTATGCACACGTGATCAAGAAGAAGAAAAACTTTTTTAAATTTTAACTTTCGAAACTTTATTGTTTCTTCATCAGGAATTCTATAAAAATTATTAAATTACAAAATATTATAAGAAAGTGAAAATGTACTTACTAAAGTGAGGTTATAAATGAGACATGAACATTAGTTTCACTTTATTATAATAGTTTGTAATTTAATAATTTTTGTAGATATCTTGATGAAGAAACTTTATTGTTTCTTCATCAGGAGTTCTACAAAAATTATTAAATTAAAAATTATTATAATAAAGTGAAAAGGTATTTACTAAAGTGAAGTTATAAACGAGGCATGAACATTAGTAACAGGAAAACTAGTTTCTTACATTATAAAAAACATTTTAACCAAAGGTTAATGACGAAAATCATTAATTTGTTGATTGTTGAAAAATCAAAACTAGAATAATTAAAACAATCTGAGGCCACTGCATGCTACCTACTATCACTCTACACAAAGCAAAAGAATGTTGTGTAAAAAAACACTAAAAAACTTTGCTTTGTGTGAGAGAGAGGGGACAGTAGTGGATTATTTGCCAATTATAAGATAAATATCTACCTGTTATTGAAATGTGCTATACTGGGTATTTTATCTATTGTGGTTGCTTGCATAAGAATGTAGTAAATGCGTGTAAGTCACGCTGAGTCTTCTATGTCTGTTCTGGAGTTCATCGCTTGTGTCTAATTATTGTTGTGACATATTTCCAAAAAACTTCTTTTACCCAAGTTTTTTTCATAATCCAAAATTTTAACTTCATTATAATTAATATTATAATTTTGTAATAATGCATGTTTTGCTAACATGCATGATTCTTTGTTATGTCTGACGTCACTCCATGTGATGTAATTCTTTTTACTTTTCTACAAGTTTGGCCTCTGTATTTTTTTCACAATTTTCACAGGGGATGCAATACACTACATTCGAAAAATTCATAATGTTATCTTCATCTTTTAATTTTGTGAAAAGTTTATTTATGGTTATTTTATTTTTATAGGCCAATCTAATGTTGGTATAGTTAGAAAATATTTTTTTCAATTTTTTGTGAAACGTGTATAATGTTAGGTAACGAAAAATTAAAAATGTATAATGCATTCTCTTGGTTATTGTCTATAATTTATATATTATTGCTAATGCTGGAGCCATTTTGTGTAATCTCATGTGTGGATGATCTGTTAAAGATCAGTTTTTTTAACAATGGAGGAGGAGACCCACAATCGATGATGTTCTGAGAGCTTTTTAAGATTATTTAATCTTAATGAGGGGTGTGACGTAGCTGGCCCTCTACTTTTCGTTCCCAATAGTAAATTGATTTTTTTCTTTTCAGAAAGGAACGATTCATAATGTAAGTATCGCCCAGATGAACATGGTTTAGTGTATCAAGACGTTATGACAGTGTTATCACCTCTTCTTAAGAGAAGGGAACCCTATGGTCCTGGTCTTCTTCTTCGATAGTAAATTGTAATTGTTGGTTGTAGTTATTAAACAACGCAAGCAATTGTTCTTTTGCTGTTTTCGGGGATACTAAGAATGATATCGTCCACATATTTTTTGAAATAGGTATCTCAAAATCTATTATGTTTAAACGATCATCAATCAAATCATCCATCACAGATTGAGCTAAAATAGGTGAAACTGGGCTACCCATAGTCACGCCAAAAGTCTGTTTATAAACATTATTGTTATAGCTAAACACAGTTGTATTAAATAAAAATTCCATTAGTTCTAAAATTCTTTTGTTTTTTTGTAATTATGCAATGTGGTTGTATTGCATCCCAATGTCTTTCAGTAGAATTTTTTGCCAATTCAATTGTGATGTTGTTAAACAATGATTTTACGTCTAGACTATCTATTACGTAAGTACAAAATTGAAAGGATTCTTTGATAAAAAAGTTATTATTAATATTATACGAGATGGTGAGAATATTAGTTACAAGTTGGGCTATACCCCTATTAGGGCTATTCACCTCCGAAATGTTCGGTATTAAAGTTAAAATTGGTTTATGAATATTGGGAAGGCCTTAAAATTTGTTAATGGCACTGTTATAACACCTGTATATGCCTTTCTATACAGATATCATTTTACTTTTCTCTGGTTGTGAAATTACGTTGTTCGCTTTACTTTGAATTGTGTTACTAGGATCTCTATCGAGGACTTGATAATAGCTAACGTCAGCCAAAATATATGTCAAGTCTGTCATATTCTTGTTGGTCACAATGATAGTGACTTTCACTTTATCAGATTGAATGATTTGTAGTTCAGAATGTAATTTTAAAAAAGATTTACAATTTATGAAATCATTATAAAATTGATTAGGGAAATTGTTTCTTTGTACAAAGTTGGTTTGCCCAGTGAGGTTTTCCACGTTCTTTACACCATTCGTTATGTGTGTTGGTATCAATCCATGTTTTCTTCATTGAAGGAGAAAAGTCTTCCTATTTCTTAATGTTGCTAGATTGATGAACGTATTTGCCACTAATTTCAGCTCCTTCATAGTATTGTACTTGAAAGTATTACGGATGTGTTGATAAAACCCCATATCTATCAATAAGTACAGAGATTGGATTGGAGTTTGAACTATTAAAGTTACTGTAAAATGTGTGTTAATATGTACTTAATTATCGTGTAAATATTTAAACTAAATAAAATTTGGGGTTAAATTGTATTTTTCTTGTTCATAATCAGTAATAATAAATATCAAACAAAAAATGCTGGTACAAAACATAGGTCGAAGTAAATATATTAAACGGTTTTTACTTTACCAACCATACACAGTAAATGATAGTGGATTATCTCATTAACTGTTATTTGTTATTCTTTTATATATATTTTTTATATTTCTAATTAGTCCTTTTTGTTATTATTGTTGTTGTATATATATATATATATATATATATATATATATATATATATATATATATATATATATATATATATATATATATATATATATATATATATAAATATATGTATATATATTTTGTAAATTATTTGGAGTTACATCATTTTTATGTTCATATTCTCTTCTTTAAATATCTTTTGGGTTGATTTATATATACCTTGTTACAATTGCTACACGGAATGTTATAAATAACGTTAGACATAAGTTCCATTGGAGTTTCTGATTTAATTTTTCTGAAAAACCTTTTAATTGTGTTTTCATTTTTAAATACAATTGATATATTATTATTTGATAAAATGGAACTTATGTTTTCAGAGAGACCTTTTATATATGGAATTTTATGAAATTTTCTTATTTCACCACTTTTGTTATTATTGTTATTGTTTGTATTATTTAGAATTTTGTTTATAAGCTGTATCGGATAATTATTTTTGTAAGACATGTTTTTTATATTATTAGTATTTTTCCAATTTAAAACAGTCGTTTGATAATTTATCTGACCTGTATTTTAAATTTTTTATTATATTTATTTTTTATTTAAAAGAATGGTTGGAATAAAAATTTAAATATCTTTCAGAAAAAATTTGGTTTGCGGTACCAATTATTTATTGTTTTTCTATTCTCCTATCTTATTAATGATCGATCTAAAAATGATATTGTACTGTCTTTTTCGACTTCTATGAAATGATAACTTTAAATGTACCTTTTTATAAGAGATATGTGGATGATATAATAATGGCAATACCTAAGATAAATGAAGTTTTAACTGTATTTAATAGTTATCATGAAAAACTAAATTTCATCATAGAAGACGAAAAAGACAATACAATTCCATTTTTAGATATATCATTAAGAAAACAGGAAAATGGAAAAATAGTAATACCACAAACCAAATTTTTCAGAAAGATATTTAAGCTTTTATAAGCTATAGGAACTATTTATGGAACGTATATAAATTGTCTACAAAACGTTATTTTCCGATGTCAGGTGGCCAAAAAAAGCTAATTATAGATTTTATAAAAGACTTTAAGGTTTATGAAACTAATATAACTTGATATATTGTTCAAGGAGTAAAGAAAACAATTCACAGATATTTTTTTGCACTGCTATTGTACGATTTTTGTGATACTTACAAATATCCCATCAATTATTTAATTTTTTAGAGACCATAAAAACCTCTTTTTGCAACTTCTGCCAGCGTTGGATAAAACCTTTCGTAGGTACTCTCATTTATGCAAGTTATATTAATTTTATAAACTTCTACATAACATCCTTTGCAAACTATGTCTTTAGTTTTTTTTTGCCATTTTACATTAGAAAATATCGCCTTGAAAATAATTTATATACATTTACATAAATAGTTCTTATACCTATCTATCTTAGAATTCTCCAGAACGTTTGTAACCTTACTTACTTACTACGGAGGGGAGAGGGGTACGTATATTCATATGCCACTGCCCATTGCTAAAACAAATACGAGTATATTTAACTTTTTGTGTATCAATCGAAAGGAAAAAAGTGTAGCTTTAATTTCCAATTTTGGTAAAATTTTAATTGATTTGTCCATAGTGTGTAAACTTTAGTTACTATTGAGTACTTTAACTTTTTGATACGAATATACGTTAATTTGTACACGTTACTCGGTACTTTTTCTGTTTTTTTGAGAGAAAAATATTTACGAAATTTCTGACGTATTATAGCGTTGAATTTGAAATCATTTACTTGTATAATAATTATTATATTGTAAAGAATGAAGCAAACATATTAATATAGAGAAATAAATAAAAAATTCAAAAAATAGTGTTTTTCTATAATATGAAATATTTACAACAATTTTGTTTGGAATAAGAATATATTATTTTTGTAAAGAAATAAACAATAATAAACATAACAAACAATTTTTTCATCAACAACATAAAATGTAATAATATAAAAATATAAAACATTAAATATTCGGTCCTTGTTCTCGGTATCGATATTTTCATTAACAAAATAAAATGTAATAATATAAAAACATAACAAAACATTAAGTATTCGGTCCTCGTTCTCAATCAATATCATTGAGGATAGTTAGTTAACCCAAACCAAAAAGTAAGACTACTAGAATAGGTATAGGAACAATTGCTATGCTATAGTAATGATTGAATATAAGTAACGAGTATTTTAAACAATAATTAGTCGTTACTTTGGGCACTCGGAAAATACCCGTTACTTTGTAATGAGTAGTTTTACATCATTAATTGTCCGTTGTGGAATAATAAGAAAAAATAGGATTTTACAGTGTACCCCTTCCCATATTTGTTGTAGTGGATGAAAAAAAATATACAACTGTGCGCGCCACCCCTTTGTGTAGGGGTGCGGGTGCCGTGCGCAGGTTTTCGAGGTGTGTCTGCCCATAAGTCTCTTTATTTTGACTTACTCCATGCGATTTAAAAGAATTTCCTTTTATTCGGAAGGGGAAATATCAACCATCGTAGGGCCTTACCTACATATTAATAGGAAATATTAACAGGCGAAATACTTCCCTGCCCACTTCTCCTACTCATTTCGTTTCTCTTATTAAAAATTAAATTTTTTTATACATTTTTTTATGGTAAAAAACATTAAATTATATGAGCCATAAATATAATTTTTATCGAAGCTCGTAATCACGATATTATCGTTAAAACTTTCAAGCTGAAAAAAAGGATTTAGTCGTGTAATAAAATTCCGCTTAGCACTTGAAGGTTTATGATGACAGGAAATATAATAAAAGTCATGTTGACTTTCAATCATAAAAGAAATTATTTTCATACCGAATTAATCTTTTGGAAACAGGCAAAGCGTTAAATCAAACATTTGCTTTGTGTATTATTTTGTATGTAATAATAAACAAAGTATTACGGAAGTTCATGGAAGTGTTAAGTTATTATGTATTAATTTATACTGACACTGTCATAATATGTTATATTATACATATTTCTTAAAGCCATATTTTTATATTTAATGAAGAAAATATTAGTATGTCGCATATTACAATGTGGTCTCCTTTCGTTCTCCTATGAGAATAATTTTGTGAACAAAATTTTTGGAATACAATTTTATTCACAATTTCAGATGTTTACCTCAATTTTTTTCCAATTATTTTAATCGTAGCCTGGAAAATTTTCGTAACAGTAATTATTATTCGGTTCATATTTGTACATCACCATCTCAATGGTTGACTTTATTTAATACTTAATGTTGATTTTACGACGAACTTGAATTGCAAAGAAACACAAATATCATGTAGCATGCGGTTGTTATTCACACAAAAACTCATATTGATCCATATTTTTCATAACATGCTGCACAATATGTTGTAAAATATACATAATTAGATTTTTTGTTTCTTATTTTATGAGGGATGTTTCCCTCATTTGCAACATGATTTTTTGTGTGTAATTTAATTTTCTCATAAAATAGACATTTCATATCGAATAATGAAAACCAACAATAGAGGTGACCTGAATTATAAAATTAAAAGTACTGAAAATTTTCTGATAAAAAATATAAAAAAATTAATAATTAATAATTTTTTTTTTAATAAACAATCGAAACCTCATTACATTGCCAGCCGACCAAATCTTTCAACAGTTGCATCATTATTAAAAGACCCGGATCTCCTTTAAGCAACTCTTCCCACATAGCTTTATCACATGCGATGTACGTGTGCAGAACATACACTGGGTATTAAGAAATCAATAATGAATCTTTGTATTGCATGTCATGTATATAATCTGAATATCACCAGAATTTATTGATGACCGCTTCTTGAGACACATATTAGATACCCACAACATCCGCATGGAGAACAATTGAGGCACTCATGTACCAAAAACGTACATTATTATGTAACCAAATCCATGAAGTACATAGGTGGAATGTTCATTTTATATTCAGAATGTACGCTACATATGCATACTGCCTTCATAGTATGGACAATGAAGGTACCTAGTGCATTTCATATGGATCCATGTTATACAGGGTGGGGCAATAGTGCATCGGACCTCGATATTTCGCGTTCTACGATAGCTAGATATTTTTTAAAAAATTGCAAATAAACTAGATAAAAAAGTCTATAACTGGAAATTATTTTCGAACATACAGGGCGAGCCAAGACGAAATTACAGGACCAAGTGCCTTTTTTTTTAAATGGAATGCTATGTATATCAGTACATTCTTTGAAGCCTCTTTCTAGGCTCTATCCATTTCTATATTAATATTGGCTATCTCCCAACCACTTTGATGTAATGAATTTTTTTGTTGAAATAATGCCATCTGCAGATGGATATTAAAAAAATCACCACAGTCACAATTATGGGTTTTAAGAAAAATTTATGTGAATACCAGTTACGAGACATCTAATTAATGTTTTTGTATCATTTTCATTTCCTAAAAATGTACAGGGTGGCCAAAAATTAGTATTCAATTAAGAACTTTTTAAATCGAATTTTCTCAATTTTTTTCAAATGGAACACCCTGTATATTTTTCAACGATGTGATGTAAAAATGAAAAACGAACATTTTTTATAAGTTCTTCCCTATGGCTAATTGCAACCATTTTCGTTTTATAAATAAATAAGTGTTTATTTTTCAATTAAGAACTTTTTAAATTGAATTTTCTCAATTTTTTTCAAATGAAACACCCTGTATATTTTTGGACGATGTGATGTAGAAATGAAAAAGGAACATTTTTTGTAAGTACTTCCCTATGACTAATTGCAACCATTTTCGTTTTATAAATAAATAAGTGTCAAATTCAAGAATAAACTTAAAAAAAGAGGTTCACTCAAATAATTCATTAGAAAAATGTATAATAGGTGTTCGACATGTTGCCCATTTTGATTGACACACGTCTTTATGCAATATTGAAATGAGGCCATTTAGTGGGACTATTTCCATTGAAATGAGTAAATAGTATTTAACCAGTCCTTTACTGTAATGTTTTTTTTGTAAATTCTTTTGCTGTTTTCGTTATTCGACAAGCAATAAAACCTCAGTTTGGTATAAATTGTCGTGTACAAAGGAGCATTTATCACACTTATCGGTCGTTAGTTACAATTTGTATTGAATTTAAAATATTTGGAATTTTACAATATGAATTTTAATAAAGCGGAACTTGTAGACATGACTTTTGTTTTGGGCGAGTCAGACAGAAATAATTTACTTGCCAATAGAATTTATTACCAACGTTATCCTGAAAGAAGGTTTCCTAATGTTAGCAGCTTCCAAAACCTTCTCGATAGATTTCTGGAAACTGGAAATGTCGAATATAAAAAAAGTGAAAGAATAAAACGTGTTGTGAACGAAGAAAATGAGTTTTCTGTGGTGCTGGCAACGGTTGAGAATCCCCATGTTAGTCAAAGAGAAGTGACCTCATTAGTAGGAATAAGTAGACGGTCTATGGGTCGAATCTTAAACACAAACAAGTTGCATGCATATCATATCCAAATGCACCAGGAATTATCTGATGACGATTTTCAAAAGCGCCTACAATTTTGTAATTGGCCAGAGGTAAAATGCAAGTTGATGTCAACTTCTTCAATAATGTTTTATTCACTGATAGGGCAACTTTTCATAAAAATGGATTTGTTAATAGGCACACTTTCCATTATTATGCTTCGGAAAATCCTCACTTTCTTATGCAAGTTGATAACCAACACAGATGGTCTATAAACGTTTGGGGAGGAATTATTGGAGACCATGTAATAGGGCCATATTTCTTTGATGGTACATTGACTGAAGCTATTTATCTTCATTTTTTTGGAAAACCGTCTGCCACCATTATTGGTAAATCTCCCTGGAAGAATTCGAAATAGTATGTGGTTTCAGCAAGATGGTGCTCCACCACATTATTTAAATGCAGTTAGAGACCACTTAAATAATACCTACCCTCATCAATGGATTGGAAGAAATGGACCCACTAAATGTCCTGCTAGATCCCCAGATCTTACAAAAATGAATTTCTTTTTATGGGGATACGTGAAGGAAATTGTTTACAGAGACACACCAACAACAGTACAAAATATGAAGGAAAGAATAATAACTGCCTTTAGATCTTTCACACCGGCAGTTTTAGGAACACTGGGAACCTCATATCAAAAGCGCGTAGAGATGTGTGTCAATCGAAATGGCCAACGTGGAACATTTATTATAATTTTTTCTATTGAGTTATTTGAAGAAAATGGTTGCAATTAGTCATAGGGAAGTACTTACAAAAAACGTTCGTTTTTCATTTTTACATCACATTGTTGAAAAATATTTGAAAAAAATTGAGAAAATTCAATTTAAAAATTTCTTAATTGAATATTAATTTTTGGCCACCCTGTACATTTGTAGGAAATGAAAATGATTCAAAAACATTAATTAGATGTCTCGTAACTGGTACTCACATAAGTTTTTCTTAAAACCCATAATTGTGACTGTGGTGATTTTTTTAATATCCATCTGCAGATGGCATTATTTCAACAAAAAAATTCATTACATCAAAGTGGTTGGGAGATAGCCAATAATAATAAAGGAATGAATAGAGCCTAGAAAGAGGCTTCAAAAAATGTACCGATATACATAGCATTTCATTTAAAAAAAAGCCGCTTAGTCCTGTAATTTCGTCTTGGCTCGCCCTGTATGTTCGAAAATAATTTCCAGTTATAGACTTTTTTATCTAGTTTACTTGCAATTTTTTAAAAAATTTCTAGCTATCGTAGAACTCGAGATATCGAGGTCCGACGCACTATTGCCCCACCCTGTATGTAAGATACATCCCAACAAATAAGGCCGGTGCCTTCATTATGCACCGTCAGCAAAGATAACCAGCAGCGACGAGCTAGTCTCAATAATTGTAAAAGACAAAGCACTTGTTTTATGACCGTGTTATTGTTAACATCTTAAAATAAAGTCATTTTGTGTATTTCATTTTGTAATTTCTGTGTTTGTGAAAAAATTGTTCTTTTTAAAAAGAATCGAGAATAAAATTGGCGACGAGGCCATCCTCGATGGCAATAGATCATTTCTTTTATATATATATATATATATATATATATATATATATATATATATATATATATATATATATATATATATATATATATATATATATATATATATATATATATATATATATATATATATATATATATATATATATATATATATATATATATATATATTTGTTAGCGTTCTTTTTGATAAGTTAGGTATTTTTTAAAAATATGTAATACACAGGTTTTAATTTTAATTTTATCGTTATGCTGATTTCCAATATTGACATAGGTCGATATGTGGTGATGTCATATTATATACAAATGTGACCTATAAAGAATGTTTTTAATTTTGTCACGTATCGACGAGGCTTATATAGAAATAAGAATAAAATGTATCAGATGAAAAATAGAAACAGAAGCGATGATAGTTGAATAGCTCGACTTTTGTTATTAATTTTATTAAAGTGTTTTTACCCGAAAAAGTGCGTTTTGATTGTTTGGTGCTTTTAGTTCAGGTGTGGGGTATAGTAGCACACGTGCCCAAATAAAACAGTTAACTGTTTTGTGTTGTGTTTGTGACTTTGTGCTGGATAGATAGGACTAACAATTATTACTGTAAGTTAGACATTCTTTATTCGTAAATATTGAACGATAAGCAGGCTGTCTTACAACTTACACATACGTGCTGACTGAACTATGTCGCTACAGAAACGTGCAACGTCGCCGTCGTCATCGTCGGTCGACGGAGACCATGCCCGTGGTTCCAAGAGACGCCGTACTCGTACGCCGTCGCCGAGGCCGTCACCGTAGACTTCACCCGTTGAAGAATCCAGTCGACTACGTAGTCTAGAATCTGGGGAATCAGATAGAATAGAACGCCTGGAAAACTTGGTTGAACGTTTAATTAGATCACAGAGCAGTATGAGTTTAACTCAAAATTCAAATCCTAATTCAGCAAACAACAACACATCTGGCATAAAATATGTGGCACGCGAAAACTGTATTTAAAAATTTTGCCCGGAAACTTCAAAGTTCTCTGCGAAGAAATGGGTGTATAAAATAGAACAATTAACAGAAATGCACGATTGGGACGATCGCAGTAAAACTTATCACATGCAGGCAAGACTGGACGGACTTGCAAAAAGTTGGTACAATAACTTAACTGATTATAATCATTCGTGGAAGACATGGAAACGACTTTTGAAGCGTGCATTTCCTACTCACGTAGATCTTGCTACATCAATAAAAGAAATGATTAGCCGGGTAAAGTTACAGGATGAAACAATGGCGTCTTATTATTTCAGTAAGATGAAACTTCTACACCTATGTGAAATCACAGGCAAGAAAGCAGTTTCTTGTATTATTGATGGCCTGCATGACAAGGGTGTACAAAATAATGCTCGAGCTGGACGTTACGAAACACGTGGAAAATTATATAAGGAATTTCTTTCTACTATTGAACAAGAAAAACATCCTAGAGGAGACGAAACAGACGCAGTGGAATATGTCACGAAATGAAACATAATAATAGTAATAATAATAGGACATTCACTGGTAAAAATTTTAAAGGACAGAAAAAGGTGGCCTCGACTAGTAGTGTCAAATACTACAACTGTTCTCAAAAAAGGTCATTTCTCGACAACATGCCCAATGCCACGTAAAGAGTGTGGAATATGTAAACGACTGGGGCATGAAAGTGAAACCTGCTCACGAAAGAAAAATACCCTAATAATCTCGTCTAAAGCAAATTGTATTTCGTAGATTGTGTAGTAAATGGCAAAGCTACAAAAGGTTATTTAGATTCCGGAAGTGAAGCTGTGACGATACGACAAGGTGATGCAGAATTTTTGAAGATACAGTTACAGCCAAGCACAGCAGTGATCCGAGGACACGCAGGAGGAACTGTACGAGTTTTGGGGGAGGCTGACGTTACTATCGAAGTGCATGGAGCCAAAGTGGAGGTCACGGCATTTATAGTACCCAACAAGGTACAGATGATACCAATTATGATAGGACAACCCCTAATAAATCACCCTCACGTAGTGGTGACTATTGGAGATGGTTCCGTTCGAGTTTATAATAAGACAGACGTTGTCTTACCACAGGTGGACGACATGTCGCCAAGAAAGTTACCATTGTGGGCAACGGAGGCAACGGTTATTCCACCTAAGACTGTAGGGTATGTGAACGTCACAACCCATGACGACTATGATGGTTCGGTTTATGTTGAAGCTACACGAAGAATATGGGAAGGGACCTCCTTTTATGTTGGCCGTTGCGTTATGTAGCCCAATGAGAACGATTTAATTATTGCAAACACCTCTAACTTTCCCTTAAACGTTAAGTTGAAACAAATCATAGTACGTGCTGATGAATGCCAGGAGGAATCAGTCAACGATCCCTTGGTAAGTACTTTTGATTTTAATGTAACTGATGTACAATACGAAGTAATAACGGGAAAAGATTTAAATGTTGACGTTGACGTTCGCGAAAGAGTCAGATATCAATTGTTTGGTGTTTTTATACTGTTGACGTTAAAACAAATATACGCACACAATTATTTTTTTTCTGAAGTACAAACGTATATGTATACATAAGTTTATTAGAACACTAAATCAAATTCATTACAATTAAAATATGAAGAAATTTTCGCAGATACAAAACGTTATAAACGTGGAATTTTAAATGGTATCGGAACCATTTGGAAAGCAATAACAGGAACTTAGACGCTTCAGATGGCGAATTTTATACAGAGTGTAGGTATCAACAAATTATCAAATGGAAAATTTAATGAAAAATCAAATTTCAGTAACCACCACTGTTATAAAAAATTTCAATGACACTATTCAAAAATTACGAATAGATAAACATACTTTTAATGATGATATACAAATAATAATCTATTTTGATATTGTAAGGGTGGAAAAGATTCGACTCAATTAAATCAAATTTCGAAAAGAAATTATTTAATTAAGGAAATATGAAACGAATACACGTCTTAACAGACTGCAATGCGTTACGCATGTGTAACCCAAACATGGTTATTTATTGGGGCTTCGGCAGTCCTTTGGGTTTCACCGCTAGTGACCTTCCATCGATGTAAGTTAATATAATACATCGACTACATTAAATATTTCAGACTATAGGATTTTAAATTCAAAATTAAAAGTACTAGAAATTTGTGAAAATTTAATGGAAAGTTATTAAATGCAATAACTTTTGCTAGATTAAAAATAATTCATTGTTTAATCATAACTCCAAAAGATTTAGTTTTATCATTGCAGCAAATTTACCAAAGTTTACAAAAAAAAATAATAATAATAATTTGTCTTTCACAGCATCAAGTGCAAAAATTGCACAATATCTTGAAATAATTGAATTACAAGCTTTTCAAACAGAATCAAAAATTATTTTTATATTAAACATTCCACTAGTAGAACCAGAACTCTATAATATTTACAAATTATATCCTATTCCAATTTTAGACAACAGACTTCATCATATTTTAAGTATTTCACAAAAATACATAGCAAAAGATGATGATTCTTTGATGTTTATACCAATGACGAATTTAAATAATTGTAGAACTTTATATCATCGTACAAAACTTTTTTTCAAATGTATTACCATATCCAATTGATGTGACTCAATTTGTGAAGCTCAAATATTAAAAAAAAAACAATAATTTTACCAAAAACATGTCAGTCAAACTGAGTACTAGCAAAAAATTATAATATACAAGAGTTAGAAGAAAATGCTTGGTTGATTTTAGTATCAGAACCTTTAACTGTGACAATTAAATGTAAAAATCAAGATCCTATTACAAAAATAATTTATAAAACTTCAATTTTGCAACTTACTATAACTTGCAGTGCATATATAGGAAATACAAAAGTATAACCAACATCAAAGCATGTCGAAAGTTTTGTTAGTTCTGACATAATTAGCATTTTTGGTGTACCGAAACGATTGATTATTGAGAGAGGTACTGCTTTTTACGAGTAAACGTTTTACTAGTTTTTGTGAAGATTATAATGTAAAACTTATACATAACGCAACGGCTACACCCAGAGCTAATGGACAAGTGGAACGGTATAACCGTTGCATTCTAGCAACATTATTGACTACGTCCGTCGATGATGACAACTGGGATAACGAGGTTGCAAAAGTCCATTGGGGAATGAACACAACCAGAAATAACACGACTAGGGAAAGTCCCTTTTATATGTTATTTGGTTACGTACCAAGAAGCATACACGACGCATTTCTGTTGTCAGACGTTGACACAGAACCACACGAACGTGCGAACGTCGCACATGTACGACAACTTGCAGGAGAACGTCTCCGGTTAATGCAAGAACGTGAAAAGTCACGTTATGACGAAAGAC
This sequence comes from Rhamnusium bicolor, assembly GCA_029963845.1. Taxonomy (NCBI): domain Eukaryota; kingdom Metazoa; phylum Arthropoda; class Insecta; order Coleoptera; family Cerambycidae; genus Rhamnusium; species Rhamnusium bicolor. Next base: position 43,971 of record JANEYF010005073.1, on the reverse strand, counting down.
GCTCCAAACCGAAATCGTATACGGTTGGGGATTTGGTCTTAATTAGGCGGGAACGTCCCCATAACGATGGCACTAGTAGAAAACTACTAAATACGATGAGCCTTCACGATACGAAAATCCTGGATCACGATCGATATGTGGTTCAAGATATGACAGACTCAACGAGAGCCAAAAGTACCTACGTCGGTATTTATCCATCTGATAAATTAAAACTTTTCAGGGTAGGCAGCTCGAATCTGATGATTCCAATGCTGACGAAGAGTCTTCAGTAGATGCTAGAGACCAAGTTTTCGACGGAAGTGACCTTCTAAGAAAATAAGATTTATCTTAAAAAAATCGTAACCTAGGGTAAACTGTATTTAGTCTTTAGCTAGTAACCTAGGGTAAACTGTATTTAGTCTTTAGCTAGTAACCTAGGGTAAACTGTATTTTAGTTTTTAGCATATAGTGTTGTCTGCATCTCTGTATGTTTCTCGCGGACGAGAAAAATATCAGGTTGGCCGAACTGTTAGCGTTCTTTTTGATAAGTTAGATATTTTTTAAAAATATGTAATACGCAGGTTTTAATTTTAATTTTATCGTTTGCTGATTTCCAATATTGACATAGGTCGATACATGGTGATGTCATATTATATACAAATGTGAGCTATAAAGAATGTTTTTAATTTTGTCACGTATCGACGAGGCTTATATAGAAATAAGAATAAAATGTATCAGATGAAAAATAGAAACAGAAGCGATGATAGTTGAATAGCTCGACTTTTGTTATTAATTTTATTAAAGTGTTTTTACCCGAAAAAAGTGCGTTTTGATTGTTTGGTGCTTTTAATATATATATATATATATATATATATATATATATATATATATATATATATATATATATATATATATATATATATATATATATATATATATATATATATATATCCATATATATATATATATATATATATATATATATATATATATATATATATATATATATATATATATATATATATATATATATATATATATATATATATATACATATACATATAGTAAAAAACCAATGAATTATCAGGTAACGCCCGCAAAAAGAAAAAAATTGCACGGTGGATAACGCAAAAATTGCAAATGGCAGAAAGATGCAAACCGTGGACACGTGTTTCTGACTAATTGGTCTTCATTAGCATGGTGTAGCTGAGTTAAAATGATGGACAAAACTCAGAAAAGACACAAAGGAAAACCACTGACAGGGAGCCAGTGCACCTTTGTGGCTTCCACTTGGATGACTCCGGTATGGGAGCATCGTCCAAGCATCGCACACGCGGGCAACTATAGCAACCTGCGTGGGATTCCGGACCCAGGAAAATGAATAGGTACAGAGAAAGAGTTAAACGCGGGTTTTTATTTACATTACAGTAAAAAATTAATGAATTATCGGGTAAAGCCCGCAAAAAAGAAAAAAATTGCACGGTGGATAATGCAAAAATTGCAAATGGCAGAAAGATGCAAGATCCAAGTGGAAGCCACAAAGGTGCGACTAGCTCCCTGTCAGTGGTTTTCCTTTTGTGTCTTTTCTGAGTTTTGTCCATCATTTTAACTCAGCTACATCATGCTGATGAAGACCAATTAGTCAGAAACACGTGTCCACGGTTTGCAACCGTGCAATTTTTTCTTTTTTGCGGGCGTTACCCGATAATTCATTGATTTTTTTACTGTAATGTAAATAAACCCGCGTTTAACTCTTTCTTGTATATATACATATATATATATATATATATATATATATATATATATATATATATATATGTTGTTTTTCAGGTTTCTCGCGGGTGGTGAATGTTAGAATTCGTTTTCCGGGTATACTCCCGCGTAGGTGATAGGCCCCGAGAGGGGACCGTGGTTGTCTGAACGACGTTTCGGTAGAATCTCATCTACCATCTTCAGGTTCTAACAGATAACTGCTTACTGCGGCTTCTGGTAACTCGAACTGAAACAACCACGGTCCCTCTCGGGGCCTATCACCTACGCGGGAGTATACCCGGAAAACGAATTTAACATATATATATATATATATATATATATATATATATATATATATATATATATATATATATATATATATATATATATATATATATATGTATATATATATATATATATATATATATATATATATATATATATACATATATATATATATGTATGTATATATATACATATATATATATATATATATATATATATATATATATATATATATATATATATATATATATATATATATATATATATATATATATATATATATATATTTCCAACGTTATCTCTGTAACATAAACAAATTTTAAGAGCCTACAAACCATGTTAAAATATCTCAGTTAAAACAGACAATCCAATAACATGTAACAAAACTTAAAACAAATACTTAATAATTAATGGTAAATTGTAATGTAAAATAACCATAACTATGTTTTTAAAATATTGTATTAATTTTAGTTCTTTGATGATGGTGTAATAAACCGAAACATTACAAAAAATAATAAAACTAGTTATACCTGACCGAAATCCCCACAAAAAATACTATCAAATATTAATTAATTATGAAGTTTATAATTATGTTATTGTACATTATTACAATTTGGAAAGTACAAAATAAGGAATGAGATGAGGTTATAGGTTAAGAAAATATCGTATTGTTTTACCTCTAAGATACATTACTTGTGTTATATTTTTTTGTACCCTGTACTTACAATGTATAAATCCAACTATTTTTTATTTTTGAATTATTGTTCCTTTTGATATTTACTTTCATGTTCGAATTTATCATTTATCTAGTAATAAACAATAATTAAAGACATTAATTTTTATCGTGTTTATTTTAGGTATATGATTTCTTTATATCCTGAAAACGATTGATCTTTCTTGGTGGGAGGGGGTAAGCCGTAGGGGCCAAATTACAACTATTGCCTATGGAGCCGAATGAGGCCAGTCCGACCCTGTGTAGAGTTTACAAATAGTGCTCTGGTGATCGTTGTTTGTAATTTAGGGATTTTACAGGTCTGTAGGTTTGCTTGCACACCTGTATGTAGTTAGTGAATTCTGTGAATCTGTGTATGTCAAATTGTAATTTTTAAGATGCGTAAAAAATTTACCACACAACGTACTCACAAGTCACAACGTATTTCATTTGATTATGTATAGAGAAACTAAAAATAAAATCTTTGTGTGTTTGACTGTGAAGTGAACATGCATCGAAACTCCCGTCAGCTGTAATATCGAATAAGCACGAACGTTGTTTAGTTAACAGAATGTGTTTTAAGTGTATAATGCAGTTTTAAAAACTAATATTAATGGTTACTGAACATTTAAAACAAATATTATTGTTTTATTTCGTTAATTTTGTGTGCTCAAAATAGAGACGAGTTTGTATTTTACGGAATCGTCTCGTGATATGGAAAAAATCTATCAGCCGAAACCTAGTTTAGATGCTTTTATATCTTGAAAAAGAAGACTTCACTACAAATGGTGATGCATTTCCAAATATTACACATGGAAATACTGTTAATTAGTTTTTGAGTGTGGTGCCTACACAAAGAAAGAACTGTGTGCGTTTGTGGTTGAGTGAAGGAAGTCCTTTAAGGAATTTCCCGCAAGAGAAGTTTGTTGCAAATAATAAGTTCAATTATCACTCTCATTATCAGAGATTCCTTCACTATAATTTGTTATAATAGATTGGGTATATGTCCATTTTTAAATTGTACAACATGTAAATATTTTGATTTCCCCATTTTGTATTTGTACGAGTATTTCCACAAAAAAAACAGATGTTATGAAAATAACAAATTTAATAATGTAAAAAAAATTTAATTCAATCAATCAATAGTCAGAAAAATGTTTTAAGCTGTAGTTGGATTCTTTAAAACAATTCAACCCATGGGTTATTATGTTGTACTTTTCTGACTGTTACAAGATGTTTAATTTTCAAGTAAAATATTTAATTTTAAAAAATGAATACATTTTGACCGGTAGCACAGTTAGATGTTATTTATCTAATGCTATTGGAAAAATAAAAAACTTGTCGCTAAGTAATGGACATTGAGATAAAATTTGGCAACACTGCCATAATTTTCGTATACAGCTAGCGTCGTCAGCGGTTCTCAAACAATTTGGTGTATATATTTTTGTCTGCCACTTCTGAGGAACTGTTACTAAAATAAATTTTTATCAATCGACTTCTTTTTACCAAGTATTACCTCCCATTAAAAATATATTCCCAAGTTGTAAACACCCTGTATATGCAATCTTGCAAATTACGTAGTATGATGTTTGTAGCTTGATAGAAAATAGAAGAATGAGTATGTGATAGAGAAGCATCAGCGAATCTGACTTATCATCTTACAATCGCTGAGTAACACAGTACAATAATAAGAACGTAGAGTTTATATACTCCAAGTAGAAGAAGTCAGTAATAACTATAACATACATATGCCTGTATTAATATTATCTAAAAGCTCTTGATCACTACTAAGCTCCACATTTTTTTGAATTACCATTTGTGAAGGATTTAGTTGTACTTGGCATAGGAATAGTGTGGCAAGAGCATCAGCACGCAGCCTCCGTGTTAAAAGGTCCACATAACGGTCTATAGAAAAATGACGATTGCAAATCAAATAGTTGCGAAGTGATACATCAGGAACATATTTTATTTCCATCATTTCTTGCCAAATTTTGGACCTAACAAGAAGGAAACAATTTTATTTAAATAACTTTAAAACACAAAACAAACTTACTTTTGGTTATTGACTGGAAAATAGTGCATTTTTTCTACCTGGTCTACATTGAATCCACAAATAAGACAATGTTTTTGTGGCACGGTTATAATAAAATTAAATACTACACTAACACTAATAAAAAGTTCAAATAAAATAGTATTTAAAAGTCACAGTATTTTACAGTCGTAATCCAATATAAAATAAAAAACGATACGCACCACACAATATCAGCATCAAAACAAACAATATGGCGACCGGCTCCAACATCAACGATGACGTTTCCTGTGCTGCTAGCACCATCTACGAAAATCTTTCCAAACGGTAACAAAGACAGATTAATTGAGGAACGCCTATGTACAACAAGGATGGAAGTATATCAGTAATTATACCTAAAACCGAACACATTTTTATATGTACTTGAATGTCTCATGGTTGTCACTGCTAATACTAACATATTTCGTTACTCTCCTTTGTATATGATGTACACGTAACTATTCAACCATGCAATATAGCATTGATATACAGGGTGGGGCAATAGTGCGTCGGACCTCGATATCTCGAGTTCTACGATAGCTAGAAATTTTTTAAAAAATTGCAAGTAAACTAGGTAAAAAAAGTCTATAACTGGAAATTATTTTCGAACATACAGGGCGAGCCAAGACGAAATTACAGGATCTAGTGCCTTTTTTTTTAATGGAATGCTATATATATCAGTACATTTTTTGAAGCCTCTTTCTAGGCTTTGATGTAATGAATTTTTTTGTTGAAATAATGCCATCTGCAGATGGATATTAAAAAAATCACCACAGTCACAATTATGGGTTTTAAGAAAAACTTATGTGAATACCAGTTACGAGACATCTAATTAATGTTTTTGAATCATTTTCATTTCCTAAAAATGTACAGGGTGGACAAAAATTAGTATTCAATTAAGAACTTTTTAAATTAAATTCTCTCAATTTTTTCAAATAGAACACCCTGTATATTTTTCAACGATGTGATGTAAAAATGAAAAACGGACATTTTTTGTAAGTACTTCCCTATGGCTAATTGCAACCATTTTCGTTTTATAAATAAATAAGTGTCAAATTCAAGAATAAACTTAAAAAAGAGGTTCCCTGAAATAATTCATTAGAAAAATTTATAATAGGTGTTCGACGTGTTGCCCATTTTGATTGACACACGTCTTTATGCAATTTTGAAATGAGGAAATTTAGTGGGACCATTTCCATTGAAATAAGTAAATAGTATTTAACCAGTCCTTTACTGTAATGTTATTTTGTAGATTCTTGTTGCTGTTTTCGTTATTCGACAATTCAATTTCAATTTCAATTTATTTCAATTGATTAGGTAGAATAGTAGAATAGTACAATGTTATTACACTTTGTGGTAGACTATAACCTAAAGCAATAAAACCTCAGTTTGGTATAAACTGTCGTGTACAAAGGAGCATTTATCACACTTATCGGTCGTTAGTTACAATTTGTATTGAATTTAAAATATTTGGAATTTTACAATACGAATTTTAATAAAGCGGAACTTGTAGACATGACTTTTGTTTTGGGCGAGTCAGACAGAAATTGTTTACTTGCCAATAAAATTTATCACCAACGTTATCCTGAAAGAAGGCTTCCCGATGTAAGCAGCTTCCAAAACCTTCTCGATACATTTCTGGAAACTGGAAATGTCGAATATAAAAAAAAGTGAAAGAATAAAACGTGTTGTGAACGAAGAAAATGAGTTTTCTGTGGTGCTGGCAACGGTTGAGAATCCCCATGTTAGTCAAAGAGAAGTGACCTCATTAGTAGGAATAAGTAGACGGTCTATGGGTCGAATCTTAAACACAAACAAGTTGCATGCATATCATATTCAAATGCACCAGGAATTATCTGATGACGATTTTCAAAAGCGCCTACAATTTTGTAATTGGCCAGAGGTAAAATGCAAGTTGATGTCAACTACTTCAATAATGTTTTATTCACTGATAGGGCAACTTTTCATAAAAATGGATCTGTTAATAGGCACAATTTATATTATTATGCTTCGGAAAATCCTCACTTTTTTATGCAAGTTGATAACCAACACAGATGGTCTATAAACGTTTGGGGAGGAATTATTGGAGAACATGTAATAGGGCTACATTTCTTTGATGGTACATTGACTGGAGCTATTTATCTTCATTTTTTGGAAAACTATCTGCCACAATTATTGGTAAATCTCCCTGGAAGAATTCGAAATAGGATGTGGTTTCAGCAAGATGGTGCTCCATCACATTATTTAAATGCAGTTAGAGACCACTTAAATAATACCTACCCTCATCAATGGATTGGAAGAAATGGACCCACTAAATGGCCTGCTAGATACCCAGATCTTACAAAAATGGATTTCTTTTTATGGGGATACGTGAAGGAAATTGTTTAGTTTATGGAGACACACCAACAACAGTACAAAATATGAAGGAAAGAATAATAACTGCCTTTAGATCTATCACGCCGGCAGTTTTAGGAACAGTGGGAACCTCATTTCAAAAGCGCCTAGAGATGTGTGTCAATCAAAATGGCCAACATGTGGAACATTTATTATAATTTTTCTACTGAGTTATTTGAAGAAACCACTTTTTTTAAGTTTATTTTTGAATATTGTAATTATTGCTCAATAAAACGAAAATGGTTGAAATTAGCCATAGGGAAGTACTTATAAAAAATGTTCGTTTTTCATTTTTACATCACATCGTTGAAAAACATGTAGGGTGTTCCATTTGAAAAAATAGAAAAATTCAATTTAGAAAGTTCTTAATTGATTACTAATTTTTGGCCACCCTGTGCATTTTTAGGAAATGAAAATGATTCAAATATATTAATTAGATGTCTCGTACCTGGTATTCACATAAATTTTTCTTAAAACCCATATTTGTGACTGTGGTGATTTTTTTAATATCCATCTGCAGATGGCATTATTTCAACAAAAAAAATTCATTACATCAAAGTGGTTGGAAGATAGCCAATAATAATATAGGAATCAATAGAGCCTAGAAAGAGGCTGCAAAAAAATGTACTGATATACATAGCATTCCATTTAAAAAAAAAGGCACTTGGTCCTGTAATTTCGTCTTGGCTCGCCCTGTATGTTCGAAAGTAATTTCCAGTTATAGACTTTTTCATCTAGTTTACTTGCAATTTTTTTAAATAATATCTAGCTATCGTAGAACTCGAGATATCGAGGTCCGACGCACTATTGCCCCACTCTTTATACAACTCTAGTATCTTATATATTAAAAGTACATTTTTATCATAATTCTGTTAATTTGTAGTTGCCTGTTTGTCTTCTTTATTTGTTTATAGACGTCTTTATTTTTTTTACTGTATACTTATTTTTCTGTATTAGTAAGTAATAATTTGTACCTCATTTAAATTTATGTGTACTTTTAACATTATGTTGTTTCCTATGCTCTGATTGAGATTTTATCCCGTTGGATAGTTATAGGTAAATAAATAAATAAATAAATAAATAAATAAATAAAAAAATAAATAAATAAATAAATCGCTCACCGCTGATATTTGTGCCCCAGCAGCCATTTATGATATACTCCCACATAGAGACTTCACGATGACTTTTGCGTCCATCTCGCTTGTTTAATCGTCTTTATTAACATTTGGCAGCATTTTCCAGTTTACACACTATATAATAAATGATGAAAGGATAATTATTGATTAAAGTAGATTTGATGTTATTAAAAATTATCCAAAGTCAAAGAATTTAAAAACGTTAAGAGGGTTCTTAGGAATTTAAAATAATTATAAAAGATTTATACGAAATTTATCTAGAAAAGAAATATAATTAATAGAATTGTTAAGAAACGGTGTTTGATGGAAATGGAAAAAATAAGGGAGAAAGCTTATACAGAATTAAATCTAAGTTGGCATAAAAATCTAATGAGATGTAATCCAGATTAAGAAATACTTTGTGTGCTTAGAACAGATATTTTAGAATAAATGATTTCAGGTGAACTCGTAAAATGGGAGAATTTAGAAAATTCTTTATTTTGGTAGGTCTGTTAAAAAGAAAAAGAGATTTTTTTTATATATGTATTTTATCTAAGGGGAAAATATAATGTAGTTTTGTAAGGCATACTTTGTAAGTAAGACGGAATAGACAAATTTAGTTACCTATAAAAGTATTAATGACAATAGAAATACCTATATAATAGAATAGATTTGTTTGTTAATTTTCCATGGAGAACGTGAGTATAACGCTCGATGGCGGTACGTACTTCACCTCAGTGTACAATAAGCCTTCGAACGGCTTCACAGCGGGTTACCTCGAGAATCTACTATATGCTGATCCGCGCGGCCTCGTCATTGGTGATTTGAATGCCAGACATACCGCGTGGAACTACCGGAGCAACAACGCCAACGGCAACAACTCGTTTGACTACGTTGACAATCACAACGTGACCCTGGAGTACCCGGATGCTTCAACTCGCTTTCCAGATAATGGAGGCACACCATGAACCCTCGATATAGTGATCAACAAGGGCGTGGGTAACTCCACGCTACCGGTATCGTTGGAGGAACTCACATCCGATGACAACCCAATCATTTTTAATCTACGAAATATGACAAGGGAAGATGACAAAATTAAAGTTACTTCGTTTCGGCATGCCAATTGGCAAAATTTTAAAAATTTTATCAATCAAAATCTAAATTTAAACAACAATATTGCGATCTTGAAGTTGAAGTGAAGACATTCACTAGGTTACTCTAGGAGGCCAAACGATCACTATTGACGCATACAAGGACTAACTTGACAATGCGGTCAAACAAAACATACTGACTAAAAACCTATTAAGACGGCCCTGGCAGCGAAACCATGACGTTGGCGCTAAAATCGAGATGAATAGGCTGCAAGGGCATATTAGAACCGTGATCAACACCGCGAAGAACCGAAAATGAAGTGATAAGCTGGAAGCTTTGAATCCTCAAGACAACTCGCTGTGGAAGCTAATGAAAGCGTTGAGGTGTGCACGGAATGCCATTCCTGCCCTGTTGGACCAACAAGGACAAACACACTTATCAAATTGGCAAAAAGCAAACCATTTAGCTGACCAATTGAAAAATGTCCACAATCAAAATGGGCCAAACAATTTAGATCACGACCGCATTGAAAACATTGCAAATCAAACTATTGGTCTTGACATCCAATTAACTCGACAGGAATTTGAAAACGTTATAACCAAGCCCTCCGAAATGCAAAGACTTATCAAGACCTTAGCTAATAATAAAGCCCCGGGAAAGGACTGTATTGATTATAAGCATCCCAAGAACCTGCCGAGGAAAGGTATATTGTGTATATCTTCAATGGCATTCTGCGACCTCAACACTGGCCACAATCGTGGAAGTGCACCATGGCAGTGGCGTCATTTTACCCCCGCCAACCTCCGCGGTCCGGGGGGACCGAGCACATTAGGGGCCCGGCAGAGTCGAGTGCAACGTAAGAACCTAAATAAAAAAAGTCAAACGCCGGTCGCAGCTTTCTCGATTTTTTTATGTTAATTGTTATCTCTATGGAATCGTCTAATGAGGGCCGATGGCCGATGCGTTACTAACCATTATTATAAAAAAATTATCCTCGTCGCTATTATAGTAGAATGAAAGAAACGTCGGGGTCGGCATCTCTGATGTCTTTATGGCTATCAAACAAGCCGACGTTTTTTTTATGCCCATTATATCCACGAGGAGAAGTGCATTTCGTTGCGATTTGCAGAGTTTAAGAAATATAAAAACAATACAGCCGCACAGTGGGAAGAAATGCCGAATACGTGGGCAAAAGTCTCAATATTATTAAATTTGAACGAAATGTAGTATTTATATGTTTTTGAGATGGCTGAATTCGAATCTAATATAAAAATTTTGAAATTCAAAATGGCGGATTCAATATGGCGGCAAGCATTTTTAAAAAATCTGATTAATAAGTTCAAATTGGGTATTCATATGTTTTTAAGGTCGCTGAATTCGAATCTGATATCAAAATTTTTAAATTCAAAATGGCGGATCTAATATGGCGGCAAACATGTTTATTTTCAAGATACGGGTCAAAATATTAAAAATAGCACATTATTTGTCTTTTTTTTAACGTATTTTTTGTTATTGTACGCTAGATATCAATTAGTTCATAATTTACAGTCATAGGGACTATTTTTTTTACTATTCCAGCATTCTATACGAAATGAAATAAAAAATCAACGTATTGCAGCTGTAGCTCCATCTGTGGTTTAGTAATGGATTCGTGGCTATTCGCGGGATTTTATCCTTCAATCTTAATGCAAATATAACCTGGTTTATCGAAAAATACAAAACTTAGTGGAATTCCGTGGAATTCGTAACTTATCTCTCACTTTTCACTGGATTTTATTAAGGTTTTTCGTTATCTTACAGTATAGTTGTAAATTTGAATAACAAAAGTTAATACATTACTTAACAAGTTATTGACCGTTTAAAATCAAGTACATACCTTGAGGAACATCCTCCATTTTCAATATTGGGAATAGTCGTTGACAGAATCTCTACGTGCACTTTAATTTTCGCACAACTTTTCAAGCACACAGGGCTTGACACGCCACTAATAAAAGTACGTCACTTTCGACTCGCTGTGTAGCTTCAGAAAAAACAGCTGACCGATTCGGTTACCGGAATTCAATGGTGCCAACATTATTGTAGCCAACCCAAAACATAAAAATCCCTACATTAAAACTTTCCTTTTGTGACTTTTGTCCACGTATTCGGCATTTCGTCCCACTGTGAGCCGTAGAGCGTTCCGTGTTTGTGTTTTGTCCTACTCTCACACCACACCTGCGCCGGGCGGCATCATTCAGTGACGGTGATTTTTGGTTTTATGTTTTTTATATTTCTTAGGTCTCTTTACCGACATCAACAAATTTATGCCACAGTAACCCGCACGTGTTCTCTGCATATAACATTTTAATTTAATTAAATGAAGGAATTTAATAATATGTAGTTTAACTAGTTCAAAACAAAATAGAGAAAAGAAAAGCTGCTCTATTTCATTGTAAAATATAATAATTCCTTCCCGACATTCGACTTTAATTGCATGGCAGATATGCCGAGATATTTTACTTAGTTTTGACCCGGCCGAAGCAACACGTGTATTTTTTTTAAAAGTAGCCGCGTCGCGTACTTAAATTATTTATTGCCGTCGAACTTAGATGCAAATTTTTTCAGTTCTAACATGAAGGTAAGATAGGCTTTGTTTATTTAATGATTTTACAAAAAAGGGAGGGGGACATATATAAAAAGAATTAACTTGCATGACACACGTTATTTAAAATTAAAATAGAAAACAAATGTGCAAAAGTAAAAGTGCCTTGGACATTAAATTAAAATCAAAATTTTATTTGTGTTGTGTAGGAATCAAAACTTTAAAAAGGTAAGTTTTAATTATTATAAACAAATCACAAAATAATTATATAACTATGAAGAATGAAAGAAAAAAATATACCTATTTTCTAAAACAAATACGGTGTGATTAATGAAAAGCGAAAATTTTATTTAATTTTTATTTAAATTGTGCATAATTTTTTTTGTGTTAATGATTTTCAAGAGTTGCCATTAAACAAATTAAGCTTAAAATTAATTAAATTCGATTAATTCGAATTCAAATATTAAAAAATTATTTTAATTTGTCAGCAAGAAAATGAGTTTGATTCCTAATGCAAGCTCCTTAAGTATGACCAGCGGAGCAGCAAAGAAGCGCAAAAGAAAGCAATAAGAAGAATACGTTAAAAAATATAACAAAATAACATCATTTATGTGTCCATCTACATCTACATCTACTTCAACCCAACAAGAAGAAATTGAAAAAAAATCAAAATGAAATGGGCGAACATGCAGCAGCACCATCATCAAGTGAATCAAATCATTCAAATGAAAACGACCATAAGGAAAATGAAAACTTTTTCAGCGCCTCGTCTGAAAATAAGCAAATTGACGATTCCGATGATGATTCATTGTTGACTACTACAGTTAACAACGATTTAGTGCGAAATTTGATAATAAATAATGGTCTTTGCTGACCCAAGGGTCCAAAAATAATAAAAATAGGAGCTTTTCCGAACAATATTTTTATAAAAATAATAACATTTGGTTATGTTACTCAAACATTAAAAATTGTGTATTTGTCAACCATGTTGGTTATTTTCATCCGTGAGAAATAATTGGTCGAAAAATGGCATTTCTAATTGGCAACAAAAATTAAAGACCATTATCACATTCACATATTAATTGCTGTTTTATTTATGAAATATGGAAAAGAAAAAAGACTTTAAATAATGATAACGAAAAATTAATTAAATATGAAACTGATTTTTGGACACAAGTTCTTGAGAGATTTTTTAACATAACTTTAATGTTAACGAAAAATATGTTAGCATTTCGTGGGCATCGCAAAGACGTCACTGACAGTGATAATTATAATGGTAACTTTTTATCCACCGTTCATTTATTGGCTAAATATGATGATATATTAAGGCATATAATTTCTATACCCAAAGGTTCTCATAAATATCTTTCAGCTCAGATTCAAAATGAAATAATAAATACATTGGTCACAAGATTAAAGAAAACGATTGTAGATTAAATTAAAGCGGCGCCGGTTTTTAAGATTATTATGGATACCACTCAAGGCATTAGTAAAATTGACCAACTAGTCAAGTAATAAGATATATGCAACTGATAAAAGATGAAAATTCCGTAGTGCAAAAAATTTTAATTAAAGAAAGTTTCCTCGGTTTTACTAAAGTTGGTTCTCAATCAGCTGAAAGTTTAACTGAAACTATTATACAGTCACTGGAAAATTTTGGACTAGATTTATATAAATGTCGAGGACAAGGCTATTATGATGGTGCTAATATCATGAGTGGTGCATATTCAGGAGTACAAAAAAAGAGTTCAAGATATTGAAAAGACTGCCATATACATTCACTGTGCTGCTCACAATTTAAATCTGGTGATAAATGATGCAACAAATGGAATTAAAGAAATAGATTCATTTTTTTGAATAATTCAAAGCATATATAATTTTTTTGGAACAAGTATTGTGAGATGGAATTTATTGGCAACTATTAATGAAAATTCAAATATTAAATTAAAAAGATTAAATCGAACTCGGTGGGCTGACCGAATTAAGTCGTTAACAGCTGTCGAGCTACCTTATAAAGATATTTTAATGTGCCTTAATAAGATAATATTAACATCTACAAAAAAAGAGTTACATTTTGTGTCCAAAATGTCCCAAACCATAAATGTTGATTTAATTGACATTTGTAGTTTAATTGAAAAAAACATGCATTTTCTTAGTGAAACAAGAAATAATTTTGAAAAAATAAAATTAGCAGCAATAAATATCGCAAACCAATGGGGTTAACCCAAATTAAAAAGGAAAAGGCAACCTAAAGTTAAACGACTTGTGATAAACCATCTATAGATCATAGAATTACAGATGAAGAGGATAATTTTAAAATAAATATATTTTATAGAGTAATAGATATTATACATACACAATTAAATAATAGATTTCAATCTCATTTACATATTGTAAACAAATTTAATTTTTTATTACCTAAAAATTTTTGCAATTTAACACAACAGGAAATCTTAGAAAAAGGTGACGAGTTACCAAAGTTTTATAAAGACGACATATCTGAATCATTCGGCATTGAATTATCTATTTTAAGAAACAACCGTTTAATTTGTGACAAATTGAAAGATTTTAAAACAATTTTTGAATTTGCCGAATTTTTATTAATAGAAAATACTACATTAGCCTCATCTTTTGATCATACTATCACTGTCTTATTGTTATTTCTAACCCTTCCCGTCACTGTTGCTAGCGCTGAAAGGAGTTTCTCCAAATTAAAGATAATAAAAAAATATTTAAGAAACAGTATGACTCAAAATAGATTAGATGATTTAGCAATACTTTAAATTGAGTCTGTAATGGCCGCGAATATGGATATGTTAGATTTAATATCACATTTCACACAAATGAATGCACGGAAAAAAATATTTACCTGATTTACAAAATAGATGTTGGATTTATAGACAACTAATAAATATAATTAATTATTACTATATATATTTTAATTGTATATGTAACATAAAATTTAAATAAATAATAATAATTATGTACACATACAATAACATATGCATAATCATTAATAGTATATAAATTTTGTTGTTTGTTGTTTTATTATTTATGTATTGTATTAATGTAATATTTTATAAAATAAAAGTTTATACTTAAATATTTATTCTACACCTATTTATTTTGTTTTAAGGTCATTGAAATTTTGCTATTGTTGAATTATGAAGTCATCTAAAATATCCCAAAATCAAAAGGCTCACAACATGTTGAGTGGTATAGTTCATTTCACGAATGTTGGCGTTCAGGTCATCAATTTTAAATTTCTCAATTTATTCGCAGTGCCTTTGCTATAGGAGCTGTTGGCACTGCTGTCGTAGCCCCATAACAACAGAAATGCATGTCTTCTGGAGCTACGAGAGCAGTGCCGATACTGCCGATAGCTCTATAGCAAAGGCACTGCGAATAAATTTAGAAATTTAAAATTGATGACGTGAAATGAACTATAGCTATAGGCTATAGCTAAACTCCGTCAGGACGTTAATAGAAATAAGGCAATAAAAAAGTTTTAAAGTACCGACAAAAATTATGTTATTTATTCACGACATGAGGGGGGCCTAAAACATTTTTCGCGGGGGAGCTCAAAAATCAAAGTTACCATTATCGTCCTATCTCTTTGCTGTCGGCCATCTCCAAGCTTGTGGAAAAGATCATCCTGAACAGAATAAACGCTATTCAGGATGATCTTGATATCGTTCACGACGAACACCAGCTTTAAGAAAGGGCGAAACACCACTTCCTAAGTCGTTAGGATCATTAATGATATTAAGGTGCAGTATAACCTCGGTGAGAGCACCACCATGGAGCTCTTGGATATTGAGAAAGCATTCGATAATCTGGCTCTCAGGGCTGATATATAAATTACATTTATTCCACTTTCCTGGTTTTCTCATTAAACTCATTCACTCTTACATGAGCGACAGGACGCTACGGTTCGAGTGAACAATAAACTATCAACTTCGAGGGACATTCGTGTGGGCGTTCCGCAAAAGTCGGTTCTCGCTCCAAAATTAATCAATTTATACGTCTTTGATCTCCTGAAGTTCCCTAATACCAAGCTGGCCATGTACGCCGACGACACGGCTATGTACGCTCATAGCTACAGTACCCAGACAGCCAACCAGCAGCTGCTGAAGGCGCACATGATCCACGCGACGGAGAACTATGACCGGTGGAAGATTAGGGTCAACGAGGAGAAATCGGAGGCTATTGTATTCACCCTAAATTTTAAAAATAACAAAATCTTGACGCTAATTTCGATCAGGGGTACCAAAATTCAAACCAAAGAAGACGTCAAGTATTTAGGGGTTTAACTGGATAAGCGATTAACCTTTTTGAAACACATTAACTCAACTATACGAAAAGTCTATTCTTTGTCCAGATATGTCTACCTATTGATGACAAAGAATAGCAGACTAAATAGGACCAATAAGAAATTAATATACAAATGTATATTAAGGCTGGCCCTAATATACGCGGCTCCGGCGTGGTGCAGCGCGTCAGCGATGAACTTACACAAATTAAAAGTTTTGGAAAACAAATATCTACGCCTCATCACAATTCTTCAAGGTACACCTCCATTAGACTTTTACACCAGTTATGCCCCGACATAGAACCTATAACGGACTATATCCGAAATATCTCACAAAAACTTTCGGGTAATCCCTTAACCAACATAATTTCTCAGATTAGAGAGTATAACGCACCCTTTCGAATAAAACACAAATTACATTACCAGTCGTTACCAATCTTTCGACAGCCCCTCTAGGCTCAAATTCAAAATTACCTCTTTCCCTTCCTTTCTTTTTATTCTCTTTTTCCCTTCAAAATTCTTCATCCAAAATTTAATTAATACCATCTCTTCTAAAATCCTAACGGTTATATATATATATATATATATATATATATATATATATATATATATATATATATATATATATATATATATATATATATATATATATATATATATATATATATATATATATATATATATATATATATATATATATATATATATATATATATATATATATATATATATATATATATATATATATATATATATATATATATATATATATATATATATATATATATATATATATATATATATATATATATATATATATATATATATTCTATTTTTTAATTATAAATTAAACGGATCAGACTTTGCCGCTCTTTTCAGAATTGCATTCAGAAGGTTTTTTTTTTAATTGATAATTTTCCCTTCAAAAGCAATCAAAATTTATCAGTGCTTCTCGCCGATTTTTTAACTTTAATTTTTAGTACTAAAACCATTAATTTTTTGTAAATGTTGTTCTTGTTCGTTCTGTTTTAGTTTTAAAGCCAAATAAATTTTCGAATAGACAATGGGAATTGGCACCCCACCTTTTTGTTTTGTTCAATTGTTTTCAATCCCCCACAACCCTGTCCTCATCCATCTTCTCAGTTGCCACGATGCTACTTGCACGTGTATGTTTGGCTGACTCTGGGCGCGGAATTTTTGTATATGAAAATTAAAAATAAAATTGTGTGACGGCCCAACCCCCCCTCGTCTATTTATTTTGTATTTTGTGTTGGTTACGGTACCAGTGTGACGGCCCAACCCCCCTCGTCGATTTTGTTCAGGTTATCCTGGTCATGGCACCAGTGTGACGGCCCAACCCCCCTCGTCTCATTTAATTTATTTTATCCTGGTCACGGCACCAGTGTGACAACACAACCCTCCCTCGATTATTTTGTATTTAATTTCCCCTTTTTTCTAAGTCTCACCTGTCGTGAAGCGACAGGTAATACTTAATTAATTAATTGGGCTTTTTTCGTGATCGTCTAGTTTTTAGTGGTAGGACCCCAAATTTGTTGTGTAATTGTAACCTCACCGGTACGTTTATAAAGTTTGGTATTGCTTTGTTTCATTTATGAGATTTAATTTGCTTTAATGTGATTACATAATTTTTACCAATTAATATGACCACTAATCTGCACTGCTCTGATATGTTTTAAAGAGTGACTAGTATCAATAAGATTTGTCTTTAGGTTTATCATTACTGATTTACTAAGAATTCACTTTTGTACCTGAAAGTAGAAATAAGTCAAGGAAACTCAAATAAGGAAATAGATTACAGACCATGAACAAAACCTTGTTACATGTACGTTGGACAACGGTCCACAAGGAATACATTGGTATTTAGTTAGTTGAACCTACAATGTAACCAAACCTGGAACATGTGCGGAATCTTCCGCTTCGTAGTTTAAATGACATATGTAGAACTCTACATATGGGTGCAAGAGAAATTTCCCTTGTATGTAGCACCAGAGTGTCCTCTGTCACATGAGCCGGGCAGAGACCAACAACCATGCCTTGTTATTTAATTCGCGGGCTGGTGCTACCATAAATCAGTACCATAAATACAAGGCCGACGTCGCTTATATTGCGGCACGCTTATGGGAGCGATTGCCATAAATCATTAAGTGGTATACACTGGTCATCTGACCCCGGACCCTCTGTCGAGAGACAAGGTCCATGGTCAGAACACCCAGCGATTGGGGTGAACTGCATGTTTTTGTTGTCTGCGTCTAACCGCACCTACCTGACAGCCACACTCTGATCCCCATACGGGTAGTGAAATTTGATAAAGTTACCGATATTGCAGATTCAACTGGACACTAATTAATTTGTACATTAACTTATTTTGACCTAACTTGATTGGGAAAAATAAATGAAAGTTCCAACTACTATTACTGATCCTATCGGAATTAATATCGACTGTACTAATTATTAATAAACATGTAATGAGCAGTGCATTATAACAGAAAAACCCTATCTGGAAATCATTTGGTACTACCGGTCAGATATTGTTACAAATCGCGAAACCCAAGCATATAGAGTCGTACTTTGATTAGTGTTGCCATTTCACTCGTAATAAAGGAATTGGCTTAGTTTAATGAATTTTAGTGAGCTAGAGTACGTCGAAAATGGCAACGCATTTAAATGCCGTCCTTACCAATTCTCGGACACATGAAGAGTTCCGTGAGGTTTTCTCCCCCGGGTTCCTGAGTAACCCCAGTGTTATTCGTTTCCATGTTGGCGGCGGCGTCGGTGGTGTACACGCCCTATTTCTAAGGCAGTGTACAGGTCCTCGGTGATAGAGACCAGGCCACAGAGGTTTCTACAACCACTCGGATGGATCGAAAATTAAGCGGGGCTCCATTAAGCGGCGGTTATGATAACCGGAGTCGTGGTTTCTCTTTGACTTCCAGGCTCCAGAAAGCCAGCGACAAGCACTAGGGTTGCCAAAGAACTGATCACGATCGTACGCCGCTTCGCATATTTATATGATTTCGCGTGAATGAGTTCGTTGTTCAAGCCTATAGCTTGACGGAGATAGCCAAACGTTAACTTGTGTTCTTTAAACTAAAATTTAACTCGATGCTTTAGGTGATGTGATATAATGACTCTATGTTTATAGCCTTTCACCCTATTCTTAGTAAATCTCTTACAACCCTAGTGTTTACGTCGGTTTGTTTATGTTATCTCTTCTCGGCTGGAGAATGCTTTAAGATTTTGTACAGTTTGGTCAATGTTTTAAAATATTAAATGAACACTGTGCGTTCTTTTACTTCTGAATAATTTGGACTCTATGGTTTGAATACATACGTTTTCTGCCAAAATTCTAAGAAAATGATTTAACCTTTTTTTAAGTAATAATTAATTTGGAATTTAATGATATAAATGCTTGGAAATAATTTACTTTTATGTAAAAATTATAGGAAATTTATTCGCGATGGAGCAGCTTAGGGCTGGGGTGCTTCAATTGTTTGGAATTGTAATTGGGTTTGTTAATTTTGAGTATGTTTGGATAATGTATATTAAATATGTTTGTGCAAGAAAATATCATGTTGGTAACGAAATACAATAATTATAAAAGACAATGTGAGAATGACAGAACTTAACGATGTGGTTATAAATAAAAGTCATTGTCAAAAAGTCCGAACTTTGAGTCCAGGGTGATGTTATCGGCATTTAGAGCAACATATTAAAAATTGAGTTCCGTCCTGGAATTTTTTTCAAAGTAAATTATGCATTTGGTTGAACTAAAGATGTATGATATTTGTACCAAATCTTATAAGGGCGTTCAAGAAATATTGCCGACTTCAGTTTGAGTCAAAAACGGTCCACATTCAAGAGTAAGTATGGGGGTGTTTTGAATTCAGCTAAGTATGCTCTACCTCCTATAATATTATGTCACTTTAAGTCTGAAATACCCTGTATACACATATATATTTACATATTAACAGAATTTATCTTAAGTGTACATTTACTTAAAAAATAACGGTACCTCTTTACTTTTATCCAACATTTTTTTTAATAATTGATCTATTTTCACTAAGCTGTTGTTAGCAATCATCTAGCTTACAGACAAAAGCATTGATTCAGTCGGTAGTATAGGACAATCCAAACGTGATTAAATTAAATATTTTCAATAGAACTCAAACTATCCGCCAGAGAAGTTACAGTTAATTTAATCGTTTTACAGAGATTGCATTTAGCATTTGTTTTCACAAATACAACGACACCATGCATTACATGTTTACACACATATTCGAACGCATTCTTTCCTTTGTATATTTAGTTCTACTCTCTGAAACTTTAATAGGGTTCAAACCATTATTGTGGTACGTTATTTCATTACGAGAATCGAAGTTGTTATTTGACAACCTCTCGCGTTATTTGTAACGATAGCCTAACATACCATGGAATATTGTATATTTAATTAAATATATTGTCCTCTTTAAATAAATATAAATGGATTTCAATATATCTAATACAAATAGGGTGAAAATTCGCTGTGATTTAATAAATACACTGTGCACAGAAAGTTAAGGATACTTCATATTTTCATAAAATGACTGGATTAAAAAAAATCGTTATGAGATGGATTGAGAACTTCTTTATTATCCTTTTTTTATAATATGCTATAAAAAAACGAGGATAAGCAATACAATGTCCTAAACATATCAATACCGTTTATTCTGGTTTCTCACTCTAATTACTTCAAGTAGACATCCAGGTATGCTGCTGATAATATGGTTGTTCATATCTTGTGGGATTTATGCTATAAAATGGGAAGAATATCTGACAGTTGTCTAATGTTTTCTATAGATTTTTGATGGTTTTGAAGTACTCTACCCAATACATCTTACGGATGTTCGATGGGCAGTCAGGAGAACGTGGTAAAAGAGAATCGTGATCAATTCTGTGTTTCAAAAAAGTTGAGTACTTGCTGAATACGATGGGGGCGAGCATTATCATCAATAAATATAAAACTTGCATTAATAAAAGCTTGAAAAATCATTACAATGTTACTAACAATACCATTGGCATACATTTGTCAGTCATCGTCCTCCTACAGATGTATACATAAGTGCGTCCTCCATATTCCTTTCCATGCCATAACACTTCCTCCTCTAAAAACTACTCTAGGTTGGATAAATCTTCGGCTGTGTCTTTCCCTTGATATTCTCTAACTCGTAAACGTTTGTTACCGTTGCTGTACAAACCGAGACTCATCGCTGAATAAAACCCCATTCCATATACAGTTTTTATGATCCCTTGCCCACCTTAAACGGGCTGCATAGTCAGCTGAACTTAACCGAAGGACTCGATATGAAAGATGACTTGACAGGCCAAATTCTCTGAATATATTTCATTCTAACTAGACACGTACTATAACCTCATATGCTGCACGTAAGGTGTTTCTTACTTTAGAATCGTAAAGGGTAAGATTCCTTATTGTAAATCGAGGATAACGATCTTGTTGCATTGTTTTAGATAGGGGTCGACCACTTCTGGGCCGTTGTACAGAATCAGTTTTCAAAAACCAATTCCAAAGTCTACCAATGACGCTTTGGCTAATTCTGTAAAAACATCGATGCAAGCAAATTTGAAGCATACCTATTAGCATCAGGTTATGAAAACAATGACGCATTGCTCCTATATTTATTCAAAAACATAGCATACGTTTCAAATACACTTTTCGAAAATTAGAAAAATAAAAATGCGATGAAAAAGAAACACAACTTTTTTACTCTAAACATCTAAGAACTAGCATACACACGGAATAATTTTTGAAGTGTGATTTTTCGAGTATCCTTAACTTTCTGTGCACAATGTAATTATTATTACATTTAAAACACTACTGAAAAAAATTAATTGGATAATTATTTTATACATATTTTGTTGGGGTACCATATTTGCTTAGGTGACCTATAATATTTATAGACATGATTTTTCAAGTGAGTTTGTGAAGAAAAGTTTATATGAAGATCCTAAAGCTCATCATTTTCAAGATAGAGGGTACTGAATATTTAATTTTATTTCTTATTTTACTTTTCAATTTCCACAACTTTTGTTCGTCATTTATGAAGAAACCTGTTTTCCAGATAACTCTTTATCTTCTTACCAATTGTCTTCTTGCAGTACGATTTCACTTCTGTGTGTAATTAGTCAAAATCTGAACATTGCTGAATAATACTGCAATTAAAATGATTTTAAATTTTTTTAAATAAGATCTGTGTAACCATAAAAAGAAGAACTAAAATAATGGAGATATAATAATTGCAACAATGTAGATATAAAAATTTATACATAGTATATTACTTGATAATCTATTATTAACTAATTATTCTTTTTTTTGGTTTTTTTTCACATTTTAGATTCTCTATATTAGTCATTTAAAATAAAATTATAGGATTTTCTTAAAAGTGTGATTTTTATTTTAAAATACCTAATTAAAACTATAGAGATATTATAAATATTACATTTATTTACTACTTTGCTTTACTTTGCAAATTGTAATGTATCAATCAGCTGATACATAGCGACATATGTCATCTATCTTGTGCTGTATTTGAGCATACTGCCCATACAGCTAGTCTTGTATCTAATGGGTTGACTCGATCTGTATAGGCTGTCTTTTTTTCCTTTTTTAGTAGATGAACCTACAATTCTGCCACTTGAATGTTGAATGTAAGGTTTCTGTTAAATAATTTCAAAATTTTATATTATCTGTAGACTACAATATAATAGGAGTGACTGAAACCTGACTATACAATTATGTAAGTGATGATACGGGAAGAATTGATAATTATACATTTATTCGTTTGGATAGACCTAGTCGTGGAGGAGGAATCGGTATGTATCTAAGAAATAATATTAAATTCAATATACTACATAGAGAGAATTGCGAATTTATTTAACAAATGTTTATAGAAGTTGTATTTAATAATAAATTATATGTTTTTGCAAATGTATATTGTATACCAGCCGTCTAATACAGATTTTGATTCATTTTCAAGTGTTTTTTAACATATCCTAGTTGGGATTTATTTTAGTGTTGATAATATAATCTATTTTGGGCATTTTAATATAAATTTATTAAATCTAGACTGCAGTTGAGTAGAGAATCTAATTTCTGTATGCGATAGATTTAATTTAAACCAAATAATAAATAAACTGACTAGAATAACTGATACATCCTTAACAATATTAAATATAATATAATTTTTATTACTAAAGATGTTCCAGTTATAGAATGTGATGTCGTAGACTGTGGAATTTGGGACCATCTTTTAGTATTCAGTAAAATAAAATATGTTACTTCAGAAATTGTAGAAAAGACATTCAAAAAAAAAAAGATTAGTAAATTTTCAAAATGACTGAATATACCGTGGGATATTATTTATGAAATGGACCGCATTGATGATAAAATATTTTTTCTTATTGATAACTTGTTACAATTGTTTGATATACATGCTCCGATAAAAATATTTAAGCAAAGAAATAAATCTACGTATGCCCTTGGATTATAGAAAATATAAAGCTTATGCAAAAGTTGCGTGAAAATGCTTTAAAAATGTATAAATCTACTAAAAATCTTCAATACCATGATAACTACAAATAATTAAAGAACTTTACCACTACCGCAATACTGTCAGAGAAAAAAGCTTACTTGCAAAAAAATTTTGAAAGGTCCACTATTAAAGAAAAATGGAAAAAAATGTTAAAACATTTTTGTAAAAATAATAATGTTAGTATACCTGATCATTTAAAGATGCTAATAAAATAAACATTTTTTTATTACTTCAGCAAACCCTAAGTTTAGCCCCATGGATTTATAAGGAAGAGGGATATAACCTTGCTGCCATTTTCTAGACATTGTTGTGAGGTAACTTATCTGCTGTCAATTCAGAAAAAGTGGGGTTATTTCTGTTAAAGCTCCTCCAACGCCATGGCCGTAGACAATAACAGGGGGGATTGCAGTTTTAATTTAAATATAATAATTCTTTAATAGACTAAAGTCTATAAAATAAGTGTTTAATGACTTTAGCTGCAGTTTGTATGTTTTTATTTAATCATTTTTAGAAATAATCCTTACCAAGTATCTACGAAATATTATTTAATATTTTATATGCCAAATTACAAAAAAATAATTTAATGTAAAAACAAAATGGAACCTTTTAGAGTAAATTGCGACTAAACAAACTTAATGTACGTGTAAATACCATGGACGTAATATACATCATATATATCCATGGCAAACATAAAATAAAAACCTCTCCTGAAATTTTTCAACTGTAATGATTTTTCATTTAAAATCTGTTCAGGTGCTAAATTTACTTGCTTAATACCAAAACTAACTGGATAATTCTTGGTGTGGTTGATTACAGCACTTACTTGTTTCCATGTAATTAACACATTTATCACATGAATAATTCTTTAGTTTTTCTTTATCTAATTCTAAATATTGTACAAGTATATTTAAAAAAAGTGAATGAGAGGTAATGAAGCAATAATTGAATTTGAAATAATTTAAGCTGTGTATATGTATTTTTTTTTAATTAATTTATTACAATCAAACTACAAGAAATATCGATTTTTGGACAAAAAAGTCTTAGTTAATTTATTTCTGACCCTAGTCATACTTATTTTGAACTTTTTGAAATAGAGATTAAATAATAACTTTACAAACTGCATGATTTTCTTAAATATCAATTACAAAACAAAATTATTGATTTTTGGACAAAAAAAGTCTTGGTTAATTTAGTTCTCACCCTAATCGTACTTATGTCATGTCCAACATTTTGAAACATACAAAACTAATTCTAATTTTAAAACAGAGCTTAAGTATTAATTTTACAAATTGGATTGAATTATGTTCTAATGTATCATTTACATAACAAAATTATTAATTTTTGAACAAAACAGTCTCGGTTAATTTATTTCTCATCCTAGTCGTACTTTTGTCCAACATTTTAGAACATTCATAATTAATTCTAATGAAATAGGGCTGAAGAATTAATTTTATAAATTGAATCGCACGGTTTTCTAAAATATCATTAATATAACAAAATTATTGATTTTTGAACAAAACAGATTGCATAATTTTCTAAAATATGTATCAATCATTATCATATAAATGATCACCAAAATAATCAAATATGAAGTATGAATACTCTTATAGCTCCATAAGGACTTTCCTTTTAATAACTTCAGAAGAGAGTTTAATGTTGTAACTCCTGTCGTCAGTCTTCGAACAGTTTCACGAAGAGTTTCAGTTTTCTCTTTTGCAACTGAAGTTTGATTCTCATTGCTTTAAAATGTCTTTTGACTTTTTTCTGGTGATGAAAAATCAACAATGTTAAAATTGCAACTATCCTGCCTTTTCCTACAAATTATTAAACGTATTTTATGTGATACTACACATTATTTATTTATTTTCATTAAACATATTATGATTAATTTTAATCACTATTCTAATTATCAACTAGCATTGTGCTTACGTTTTCTCGCCCAAATATTAAGTTTTCCTTTATAAGTGGAATTAGGACCAACTATAGAACCCTGAATTTGTCCTTCTTTAGCCATATTAATAAATACATCCTCCTCTCTGAAGTAGTTAACGTACTAGACGAGTATACAGGCTCAGCACCAGGTATTTTAGTATCATTTGGATCACATCTTACTGAAATGTGGAAAACAGTTAATAAATTTACTATTTTTAATTTACTTAATATTTACCATTCACATTCCGAAAACTTTCAAATCCAGGATTACTGTTTTCGTTATTTGCTGATGGGATTTCAACTGCAGTGTGTTTCCTACAACAAAACAATTTCAGGTTTTAAATTGATACTTAGAGCAATCATAACGTTGGATTTTAAACGAAGTTCAGTTGAACTTTGGCTGAACCACATGGATACAACTGGTCCTTACAGTTTTCATATATTATTAATACTGTCATTTTCAATGTTACTTATGCCCGGTTTTTCAATGCCTAGTTAGCGAAATTATCGATCGGTTAGTGTGAAATGAGTGAATCCTATTGGCCGAGAAGCACTAACTAACAGATAATTTGGTTAACCGAGCATTGAAAAACCGGACCTTAATGAGAGATTGCTTGAAGATTTTTCATCATGAATTTTGAATCTAAATCAAAAATAAATTTTTAATGTCTACTACAAATTTACAGTCCCTAAATTAAATGGCTAAGTTTTACGATAGGCAACAATTTTACCGTTTTGAAGGTCCCGGTATAGCCATGAATTCATTGTTTTTGTCTGATTCTAAAGCAGTGTTAGTTGACGGTGAATCAGAATACTCCGCTTCCCAGAAAAATTCAAAAATCAAGAAATTGCAAAACATGTTTTGTTGGGTATCAAATTTGTCCGCAATTTCTTGGAGAAACTCTGGAGGTCTCTACGACAGTAGAATATGAACTGAAATTATTAAATATGTTTTTAGATAATATCCAAACAGTGAATTAATAGAATAATTTATATTTAGAGTGTCTCTTGAAATGTCCTAAAGAAATTGGACAATTTAAAAAACATAATTTAAAACATTAAAAAATGTTTATGGTGATTTTGAGCGACTACTATATTTCAAAGAAAAAAATTTTAGTTACTTGACCGACTGCAACTTTCTCACCAGTAACAAAATAGCATTATACATCGTGAAATCGATAAAAAAAATATTCTCAACTTATTCAGTTCTGCGGTACTCATGGATCTATAATAATATATAGGTACATTCATGACGACACTAATAATATCCTTGTGCCAAATTTCAGCAAAATTAGTTCAGTACTTTTGGTGTTATCATATTTACACAATCTCGTTGAAACACCTATACACACACACACAACACACACACGCACACTCACGCGCACGCCCGCGCGCGCACACACACACACACAGATACACACAGATACACACAGACACACACAGACACACACAAACACACACAGACACACAGACACACACATACACACACACAGACACACACAGACAGACATAGACACACACAGACACACACAGACACACACAGACAGACACAGACACACGCGCACACGCACACGCACAGATACACGCAAGCACGCACGCACGCACAGTGCACACACATGAGGGTCTTGGTATATGAAGACCAAGAACAGATTTTTTTTTTTAATATTTTTGACAAGAATACTTTACTTTTTACAGATAATATGGAAGGATTTTTAAACAGAAGCTATACTTGTTTAGAATATCATTTACTTAAGTAACGAGACATTATAACAGTCGAGTTTCACAGTTTTATATAACACAATTCATTTCTTACTTCGATTTGATGGAAACCATGGAATTTATCTTACCTAAGCTGCTGAGACAAATGCGTAGTTGGAAAAAATTTTATGAAACAGCACCCTTCTTTAAATATTTTCGCCCACTCGGTTTAATTGTATATCATTTTAATTGAAATGTGTCGAGCAAATATCAGCACTTTGGGAAGACATTTATCCTCATAAAATCATATTTTGTTCAATCAGTTCTTTCTCAAATTTCCATCAAAAGGAAATCTGAAAAAACAAAAATTTGTTCTTATAAGATAAAATGTCTCTAATATATTCTCTAATTATCTCATTTAAATTCTGAGATACATTAAACTTCGATTTCTCATTAAATTTAATTTTCATGACAGCGCATTTATATTTTTCTGTCTAATCATAATGGTTAACTACCTAATCGTACGCCAATACCACTGCAAAACAATAGATTCTTATTTACCTGTGAAAATATACGCTCTTATAATCCAGTCTTTTGTATACCTAGCAATGTCTCACCATATTTGCAACTCTCAAAAGCACTTATATGTCAAATATAATTGATTAATAAAGAACAATAATAACAATTTTCACAAAAAATAAGACAAACTGACAATGTAAACGAACCTCCTCTAACTTGCCTCCAACTGTTATGTGACGTTGCCACGATTCTCAAAATTCATAAAATCAATCAGGAACATTTTTGATAAAATTATTGTTTAAATATTCTTTCAGCTATACATACTTTCTATTACTATATAAATATTACATAAATTGCAGCACACCGTAGTGAATTATCGTTATTATATTTGTGTGTACTGACAGCGTTGTTTGTTTATTCATGAACCAGTTGCTAGAATGTGAGTTTTAAGTGGACAACATAACAAACGATATTATCCTATATTTATCCCATGCTTAGCCCAAATGGTGAATTAATACATTTTTATTTGAATAATGTCAAATATAATTTTGAAACTCTATTCTTTGTCGAGGTCATTCGAGGTCATTACAGAAAATGTTCTAAGTATTATTCAAAATATTAAAACTGAAGCTTATGTTACAGACAAATTAAACATGACCATGATATATGTCGGCGCCACCCAGTCACTGGTAACCAAAACAACTAAATTGTGGTATTTGCAACATTAGCAGAATCAGCATTCAGCTCAGATTGTTGTTAGACGTCAATGTTTACATTTTGAAAACTACCATATATGGTTATGTCTTAAATTTAGGGACTGTGGAGAGGAGCGCGCTTGGGTCCGCCCTTGCGAACGGAACAAAACCGAAGCCCGCACTTTTATTGGGATCAGATTATATTAGTTATTCAGAGCTTGTAAACTTGAGTAAAGTTAGTGTTTAAAGTGGTAGTAATTGAAAGGGCTGGCGGTGGCGGACCGTTAGTTCTTTTCTGCAGAATTGTTTCTGTTTTCATTTTATAATTAATCGTTGAAAAAAATAAACTTGTAAATTTTATCATGGAGTTTGATCCTGAAACTACCCCCGTATCTTCGCCCTCTCCGACATCAGAAGTGGTCGAACAGCCAGAAATGCCTTCAGATGTTCGTGAAGTGACACCGCAAAGTGCGCGAAAAATAAGTGCTAGAAAAATTAGAGATAACACTATGGAACGTATAAATAAACTAGAGCAACAGCTAGCTGCTTCTACAAGTGCAACAGCAGCAACTGTCTCAAATTTTTCCTTACCTTCATTTAATTCGTCTTCAAAATTTGCGGATCCAGAAGAATGGTGTGCCATCGTAGATTTATGGGTTGCTAAATATAAACCCGATACCATGGAGCTGATAATGTTGATATCAAAAGCTTTAAGAGGCGAGGCTGCTAGTTGGTTTATTTGTGCTAAACCAGTCGAAAAGGATTGGTCTACTTTTAGGGCCGAATTTTTAGCTGTTTTTGCAAAGCCTTTGGATCCACTCGAGCAGTTTTCTGAAGCTGTCAACGGCAGAAAAAATGCTCCAGAAGACACTTCTATAATCGATGAAATGCTCAATTCAATGAGAACCATATTGGCACTCCTTAAGTCTAAAGAAAGCGACGAAGCTTTTGCTGTTCTCGTAGCTTGTTACTTTGGTTCAACGCGTGAGAGTTTTGTTAGAAGAAGGTTTCAAACAGAGCACCCAAAAGATGCCAAAAGTATGTGTGCTATGTTGCAAGGGAGACTTGGTGGTAAGCGACCGGCGCTATTTCCCTCCGGTCCACATACTGGAGCGAAGCGTCGAGCTCTATCACCCAAGCAAGAAAGAAGTTCATATTTCCCAGGAAAATGTCATGAATGTGGACGAACGGGACATCGATCTATTCATTGCCGAAGTCGTTTAGCCAGAGCTCATAAACCCCATCGTAATCAAGAATCCAAGGAGGTTACCTGTTACAAGTGTCGAAAACCAGGCCACATATCACCCGACTGTCCTGCCGCCCAGAGAAAATCGAGAAATGAGGTTCCTGAGAAGCGAGTCAGCGTGTGTGAAAAGCAGGCCCTACCAGTTGGACAATTAAAGCTGAAATCTGGTGAGCTCTTTCCTTTTTTGTTAGATACAGGCTCAAATTGTTCTCTTGTCAAAGAAAGCTGTGCAAAACATTTTGATGGTAAACGTTTTTATAATTTAACCTCTCTGAAGGGTATTGGTTTTGGCTCTTTCTTAAATACTGCTCAAATTTTAGCAACCGTAATCATTCAAGAAATTTGCGTTGAAATTTTATTTCATATAGTGCCTGATAATTTTATGTCTGCTCAAATTATTATCGGTAAAGATTTAATAGCACAAAATATTTCTGTGAAATACAATACAGACAGTCTATTTTTTTTACAGAGAATTTAATATACAAAAGTTGGAACGAGAAGTTGTGAATTTTAGTGCTATAGAAACCAATTTGACAGGTTTTGATAAACAGAATTTAACAAAAGTATTGTCTAAATATCAGAATAATTTTGTTTTGGGTTTTCCAAGCGAGAGAGTTAGAACAGGTAGTTTGGAAATAAAGTTAAAAGATCCGACAAAATATGTTCAAAGGAGACCTTATCGCTTATCTCCTGCCGAGCGAAACATTGTGCGGGGTAAAATAGATGAATCATTACGTGCTAACATCATTGTGCCCAGTAGTTCAGCCTTTTCCAGTCCTGTAATTCTAGTTAAAAAGAAAGATGGCTCTGATCGTATTTGTGTTGATTATCGAGAACTTAATTCCAATACTATACATGATAAATACCCATTACCACTAATAAATGATCAAATAAATAGGCTACATGGCGCTTACTACTTTACGACACTTGATATGGCTTCTGGTTTTCATCAGATACCTCTTCACCCAGAGTCCATTGATAAAACAGCGTTTGTCACTCCAGATGGGCAATATGCTTATCTGACTGTTCCCTTCGGTCTTACAAATGCACCAAGCATCTTTCAACATGCTATTAATGCAGCTTTAGGTGATTTACGTCACACATGTGCTATTGTTTATATGGACGACGTTTTAATACCATCATCTTCCATTTCTAAGAGTCTAGAGCGTCTAGACTTTGTTTTAAAAACTCGTGTAAATGCCGGCTTCTCTTTTAATCCAAAAAAATGTAAGTTTTTTAAGCTAGAAGTTGAATACCTTAGATTTCTCGTGCGAGCTGGAGAATTACGTCCTAATCCTTACAAAACTGCTGCTCTTATACATTCTCCTATACCAAAAACACCTACACATGTTCGTCAGTTTCTTGGCCTTGCATCCTATCTCCGACAATTCATTCCAAATTTTTCAAAAATAGCCGCACCATTGTATCAGTTAACAACGTTAACCGGTAAAACAATTAAGTGGCTTCCTAAGCATGAAGAAGCACGAAAAAGTTTGATTAACTTTCTTAAATCTGAACCAGTTTTAATGATTTTTGACCCAAAACTTCCTATAGAACTTCATACTGATGCCAGTGCTGAGGGTTATGGAGCCATACTTTTTCAAAAAAAATCATTCAAAGCTTCACCTTGTATCGTATTTCAGTAAACGCACAACCGCGTACGAATCTCGTTACCATTCGTACGATTTAGAAACACTTGCATTATTAAATGCCGTTAAGCACTTTCGCCATTTCCTGCATGCAAAACACTTTACTGTATATACAGATTGTAACTCCTTAAAAGCTTCTTATAGAAAACGCGACTTAACTGCCAGAGCACACCGGTGGTGGGCATATTTACAATCGTTTAATTTTGATATCGCTTACAAACAGGGAAAACGTATGAAACACGCAGATTTCTTTTCCCGAAATCCAGTTCTAAAACAAAATGAAATAACCGTTACCCGTCAAGAAAATATATCGTCTCAAAGTGTTTACGTTCTTGACCTACGCAAGGACTGGCTTACAGTCGCACAGCAACGGGATGACGAGATCATCAAAATAATAGTCTCACTTAAATCAAATGAACTTGACCCTGAACTAGCCAAAATATACGATCTTCGAAAAAATGTGCTGCTCCGCAAGATTGAAAGAAACGGTCGATCATATTATTTACCAGTTGTCCCTAGGTCAGTAACGTGGTCAATAATAAATCACGTATATACAGATTTGAAACATTTAGGATGGCAGAAAACAGTAAATAAGCTATATGAACTGTATTGGTTTCCTAGAATGTCTCGCACAGTTAGAAAATTTGTGGAGAATTGTTTAATTTGTAGAACATCTAAAACTAAATCGGGAAAAATTCAAATTATTGTACACCCAATACCTAAAGTTTCTCAACCATGGCATACTATCCACATAGACATTTCCGGAAAATTATCTGGAAAAAGTGATACGAAAGAGTATGTTTTCGTTATCATAGACGCTTTTTCGAAATTTGTTATTTTGCGCCGCATTCGATGTCTTACTGGTATGTCAGCTGGTAATTGTTTAATAGAGTTTACACACTTATTTGGTTGTCCTTCGCGTATAATTAGCGATCAAGGTAAAAGTTTTACAAGTAGCGAATTTAAAGCTTTTTGTTCTAACTTTAATATTGAATTGCATTTTATTGCACATGGTACAAGTCGAGCAAATGGGCAAGTAGAACGAGTAATGCAGACATTAAAGAATATTTCAACTACCATTGAGTCTGAGGGCGAAAAAAGTTGGCAAGATAGTTTAGGTGGAGTTCAATTAGCCTTGAACTGTTGTAAGAATAGAGTGACAGGGTTCAGCCCTGCAGAAATTTTATTTGGTACCACAATCCGTTCATTAGAGTTACAAAAATATGTTCAAAATATTTTGAAGTGATTGAGGATAACTTACCGTTATCTGAAATTAGGCGATTGGCTAGCAAAAATATGGCAAAAGTAGCACAAACAGATGCAGACAGAAAAAATAGTGGGAGAGCCACTATCAAACCTTTTTCAGTGGGCGACTTTGTTTACAGTAAAGTTAATGAACGAATGATTTCTAAACTTGACCCGAAATACCGAGGACCGTTTAAGATTACTAAAATTTTAGAGAATGATCGTTATGAGGCAATAAGATCAACAAAAAAAAGGCAAGGGGCCACTTTTAAATTTGCTCATGAACAGCTTATTACTGTGCCACAAGGACAAGGTGAAGTTCTAACTGAGTCTGATAATGAGAGTCAGAGAGATTAATCTGAGATAATCTAAGCAAGGTAACTTGTACTTTTTGTTTACTTGCAGTTACGAATCTTGAGAAGTTTGTTGTTGATTGATGACTTCTATGCCTGTTGCTATAAAGCCATGTATAGTTTTGAGTCGATCCCGCAATGCCGGAAGAAATACAGTTATTTACTTGTTAATCTTTGTTGAGTTGATCCCGGAGTTTCCGGAAGAAATACAGTAGAGTATTCTAGTTGAGTAGTTGAGCCCGGAGTTTCCGGAAGAGATACAGTAGAGTATTCTAGTTGAGCCCGGAGTTTCCGGAAGAGATCCTAAAAAAAAAAAGGGAAAAGTATCTGTTGGTGGAACCCGGTAAATTCGGAAGAGGTACAAATGTTACCTAAGTATGATTAGTTGGTCGAACCCGAATCCGGACGAGGTACAGGCGTTACTTACATCTAAGAGGTACATGTGCTACCTAGTTCTTTTATGTGATCCCTTGTGTAACTTAGTATGTTTACTTTATAAAAGTATGAATTAGAGGCATATTTTGTTGATTGTCAGAATGGACGAGCGTTCCTTTTTAGTTTCCTGAAACTTGATGTTGTTTTTCAGATGTTCGATGTCAAGTAAAGAAGTGCCCGAGGACGTGCACAATGTCAGAATGGCCGTGTCGGCGCCACCCAGTCACTGGTAACCAAAACAACTAAATTGTGGTATTTGCAACATTAGCAGAATCAGCATTCAGCTCAGATTGTTGTTGGACGTCAATGTTTACATTTTGAAAACATTACCATATATGGTTATGTCTTAAATTTAGGGACTGTGGAGAGAAGCGCGCTTGGGTCCGCCCTTGCGAACGGAACAAAACCGAAGCCCGCACTTTTATTGGGATCAGATTATATTAGTTATTCAGAGCTTGTAAACTCAGGTAAAGTTAGTGTTTAAAGTGGTAGTAATTGAAAGGGCTGGCGGTGGCGGACCGTTAGTTCTTTTCTGCAGAATTGTTTCTGTTCTCATTTTATAATTAATCGTTGATTTGCCATTGTGACATTTATCAAAAAAATAAACTTGTAAATTTTATCATGGAGTTTGATCCTGAAACTACCCCGTATCTTCACCCTCTCCGACATATATTTCTGCTTCCTATTCCTAGTTCCATACGTCACGCAAGTTATGTGATGCCACCCTATAATATTTCATATTATAATATAACAAATATGCACTGTTATCTATTCTACTCTAGTTAAATGCTGACATTGTAATTCTCCAACTCTCTATTGCATCTTGTTAATTGTATTCAGTTCTGATATAGCTTTGTACTAAACAACACAATAAATTTTATTAACGAAAATTCCGTTTTCGGAAAAGTTTGTTTTTAAAAACGTGCATTCGGCTTCGAGGTATTTTAGTTGCATAAAATGTTAGGAGAAATAATAATAATAATAATAATAATAATAATAATAATAATTTCGGGGAAGAACAAGGTGTCTGCAACTAATATGCTTGCCGTTCCGATTCTGCTCTACTCCTTCGGAGTAGTAAAGTGGAGGGTAGATGAGCTGCGTCAATTAGACAGAGATACCCGCAAGATGATGAATATTCACAGAAGTATTCATCCTAGATCGTCCGTTCCTCGTGTGTACCTCCCACGTCAACGGGGGGGGCCGAGGACTCTTGAGCCTGGAGTGTACGCATGGCAGAGTAGTACTGAGTATGGCATGTAACATACTCAGGAGCTCAGATCCCCTCTTGCGGTTCGTAAAACATCATGAAACTGTAGGAGTGGGAGCAGGATTGTTCAAGGCAGCAAAAAGAGCCGCAGATGAACTCGGTCTCGCATTTGACATCAGGCGAGGAGGCCGGCGAGGTGCTGATGTTGAGTCAGTCACCGAACTTCAGCCAAATCGTCTGAAAGCCCGAATTAGAGCTGCCGAACAGGAAAATCTGTTTCGGCAGCATGTCGATAAACCCCAGCATGGTGTCTTCTATAAGAACATAGAAACACTGGGTTTATCGACCAGGCTGACCTTCGCCTTTCTAAGGTCAGCAGGGCTTAAGTCGGAGACCGAGGGATTCATTATGGCCTGTCAAGATGGTGTTATCAACACCTTGGTCTACCGTAGCCGCGTGTAGCGTGTAGAGGTTCCTGATATCAACTGCAGGACCTGCCATCAGGCGCCGGAATCGCTCATGCACTTACTTTCTGCATGCCCTATATATGCGATTTCGGCCTACATCCACCGACATAACGCGGCTTTACGAGTGCTATACTACCATCTAAGGCACTCGTACGGGGTAGACCAGACACCAGTGCTGCCTTACGTCCCCGGAGATATTGAGTCCGTTGTCGAGAACGAGAAATGCCGGATTTACTGGAACTACTCGTTCCCGACTGTCAGGCTAATCCAAGCCAACAAGCCTGACATAGTCCTCCTCGACCATCAACTCAAGGTGATGTATGTTATTGAGTTCTCGGCACCTGCGGAGAAAACATCACCTTGAAGGAGGAGGAGAAACGGACCAAATATCGCGATCTCCGGTACGAACTCCAAGTGCTGTACCCAGGCTACTCGGTCAAAATGGTCGTCCTTATTATCGGTGTACTCGGAGGGATAAAGCCTACGCTGCTCTCGGAACTGAAGATCATACCGGCCTGCCAAAAACCAGCCGAGTGGCTGGCAGGTCAAATGCAGAAGGCGGTCATTCTAGGTTCTCTCCGTCTGCTTAGGGCACACGATTCTGGTATCTACAGTCACTAACCCTGCGGGATGTGGGGAGTGGCTGTAGTTGATGCGCCGGCGCGACTCCCGTGAGGCGTCGGAGGCCACGGGAGGACTGACCGGCATCGGGGAAACCGAAAAAAAAGAAAATAATAATAATAATAAAAATATTTATTTACTTAATAGAGAGAGATACAATAATTTTTTTTTAAATATACAGGGATTAGTAAATAATTTACTACTCAATAAGTGAGTAAACACCTGTTTTGAGACATTGACAAGGATATATAGGTATAATGTAATCAACCATATAATACTAACATAACGTAGCCTAATCATAAGTTTTAATTAGAAATATAAATATAGTTAATATAAAAATAAAAATAATTTTATTTGTTGTATGCTTAACATCCACCTTTGAATCTTTAACATAAAATAATAATACAGTATAAGGTAAAGTATTATATTTTAATATATACATACATACATACATTGTAAGATTTTATATATTTTATAAAAGTAGATATATAATTATGCGGAGTAATTGATAACTATAGAGCGATATGAAAATAAAATGATACACAAGCAATATACGCTAAAACGCGGTGCATGAAACATTGGTTCTTTCACATCAATGGGGACTAAGTAAAATATTATAACCGAAGTGATAATAGTGATGCTGTGATATTTAGGACGGATAATAAAAAGGATTTATTTGCATTATTATCACTGGTTATTATTTTTCATGTCAATAATATTTTGTATAGTTTCTCTGGTGTTACCCAGTACAAAGGTTTTCAATTTTTTTAAATAGATGTATATTGGTTATATTTTTTATTTTTTCTGGGATTGTGTTATAGACCTTTGATGCTAGAAATTTATACGACCTTTGTCCAATAGATTTTGACATAAATGGAACAATATATCGGTTTCTTTGTCGGGTGCTGTATGCGTTATTAGGTAAATTAATTTGGTTTTTTGTACGGTGGTATTTTATATTTATATTAAAGTAGTATAATTGTCTAATGTCGAAAACCTTTGCTTCCTTATATAGGAGATTGGATGAATACTTTGGCTCTTTAGACAGAATCAGTTTCAAAAATCTTTTCTGTAGAGCTTCTAAAGGGGATAAGTATGTTTTTGCTACACCATCCCATCCAAGTATGCCATAGTTAAGATGACTTTCTACGAGGGTATGACAAAGTGTTTTTGATTGATAGCATGTGAGGATTTTTTTTAGATATATAAATTTATATAATATGCTCTGTAATTTCTTTATTACGTAATGTACATGTTTCTCCCATCTTAACTGGGAATCAATAAATATGCCTAAGTACTTAATTTCTTTTTCTTGATGAGATGGTGTATATTTTTCCCTGCGTTATTTATTATTATTTCTTCAAAGGATACCTAGTAATTTTGTCTTATTACAACTTAATGGAAAGTAGTGTGTTTTTTCAAAATTTATTGGTAAAAGCCTATGATCAAATTAGTTTTTTATCACTAATAAATCATTTTCAGCTTTTGTTTTTAGTTCTTCACATGTATCGGTTGTATAGAAGATGGCAGTGTCATCAGCAGAACCTATAATCTCCCCTTCGTTCTGTAATGAGAATAATTCGTTTATATAAATTGAAAAAAGTATCGGACCTAGGACTGTACCTTGTGGCACTCCGTATTCTATTAGCAATGGATCGCTCAGATAAAGTTTATTTGCATATGACGGATAGGACACTTAAATTATAATTATGACAATAAATTATAAAGTATGTTTTTTTTTTAAATAGAAAGTATAACATTTATAAGTTATTTTTAAAATTGTTATGTGATTTAGAGATTATTTGAGATAATTTACTGTTATTTTTTTTCAGATTGTCTCGTCATTTGGTCCTTGTGCAGCCTGCTGCTGTGACTAACCTATCAAAATGGTGTTAGATGTTATCTGTTATAGAGGCGGCATGTTACTAGTAACAATTCCTGATTTAAAAACAAAGAAAAATAGGATGTTCATAGTAACTGATGAAACCATAAACGGACTATCAACTTTAGAAATGTATCGCAAATATGTGACTCCTAAAAACCCCAAAACACCACACTCCTGGTTTTCTGTTACTTTCCACAAAGGAAAATCTACTCAATAAGTAATAGGCCA
This sequence comes from Rhamnusium bicolor, assembly GCA_029963845.1. Taxonomy (NCBI): domain Eukaryota; kingdom Metazoa; phylum Arthropoda; class Insecta; order Coleoptera; family Cerambycidae; genus Rhamnusium; species Rhamnusium bicolor. Next base: position 5,891 of record JANEYF010005073.1, on the reverse strand, counting down.
AAATTCCTTGCAAAATCGCAGAATTTTTGGAGTTGGAAAATGCACGGGGCACTGTTTCCGACATACGTTTGCCACATAATTAGTTAACGCGAGGGGTGATATTATCACAATAAAACAACATGGAGGTTGGGATTCAGCTGCAGTAGCAGAAAGATATATTTTTGAGTGCATTTCCAAGAATGCCAACTTATAACTGGCCAAAAGTCCATTGGAGAAAAGCTTAATTTTAAAAAGTCCTCGATTCCAAGTACTTCCCAGTAGGAAATTAGCATTTTTATCGAGAAAGAATTTCAACCACTGATTCAACTCGAAGTTCAACCTAAAAATCCTCCTATCGAGCCTCTCATAGTTCCAAAATTTCTAAGTAGCACCGCTGCTGTATGTGTAACAAAGTAATAAGCAGAAAGAAGCTCATCCACAAGAAGAACCTCTATTAATAATTTATGCAATTGTACCATACATTTTAATAATTGTCCTTTATAGTTTAATTGTTTCAATTCCTTACATTTGTTATTTTTAAAAGTAAAATAAAAATTTTAAAAAAAATTCTGTTTATTACTGTCCCTCCGAGGACGGAAAATGATAACTTTTCTCCCGCGGAGGAAAGTGGGAGGAAAGTAAAAAAATTTCCTCTCCGGGGAAGTATTTTCCAGCTCCAAATGAGGGAGGAAAAGCCTACTTTCTATTAAGGTAGTAGAAAAAATTATTTTCAATAATATATTGCATTCTCTAAACGAGTGAATACAAACATATTTTTTCTTAATGGAACACCCTGCTTGTCATCACATATTTGGATAGTAGGTACTCTTTAAGGCAAAAATTTCCAGACAGCAAAAATTCTTTTAAAAATATTTCGTAAACATATTTCCTTAAATATTTCAATATATTAAAAATATTTTGTAAAATGTTTTAAATATTGTCACATTATGAAGATATTTTGGCAGACCACATTTTTGTCATTAACGAAATGTTAAATAAACATTTACGGAAATGCTATTGAAATATTTTGAAAATGTGTTGTAAATAATGCAATATATACACAAAATAATTTTAATTTAATGCCTTGGCTGATTTCATACTCGGCTATGAAATGCCAACCGCTCATACTTTTCCATCTAATTAAACAAGTGAATATACGCACTAAATTAAATTTAAATTATTAAACTTACTTGAAAATCCACTGTCCTCGGTGGGTTTCGAACCTACTATAGAATACAACCTCTTGCTTCCAATGTCCAATTTCCAATTCCAATTTAAAGCAGTTATTGAATATTATATACATAGTGTAAAAAACTTAAATAGGACACCACACCAGGATGTCGCAGCTCCACAATTCAATTAATTCAATCGACCATTCGCGCTACGTTGATTATTCAGTAAATAGGAGGTGCTTGTTAGTTTTCTAAAATATCAAGCTAGTATTTTGGCTATATTATATGTATAATATTTATAAATCATTTTAATTGATGAGATTAACTGATCAGTTAAATTCGATTCTCAAGTTCATACTTTCGGTGTTAGGTGAGATTCAATTATTGGCGTAATGTATTTAAATTAATTTGGCAAATATAATGATACGTATAAATTATTTATAAATATTCGTATAAAAATTAAGAATATAATAATTACGCTGCATTTCAATTCTAATAACCCCGTGCCGTACTACGACACTGGTAGTTTTTTTGGAAATTTCTTGTACTGTTAAAATCGCACCAGGCGATTAAAATATTGATTGTTCGTTCAGTAAGAATGTGTATCTAGTGATTTAAATTAAAATATATTAAATTTCTCGTTTTAGACGGATATAAGTTTAAATTCATAAACAGGTGTAAAATTGTTGATTATTGAATATATTGAATTTACATCTGGAATCGTATCTACGGATTCTTGATTTTGCGATACATATTAATGTTTAAAAACGCTTCTACAATAAGGATTCTGTGCTAGAGGTTCGTATAAAATTTATTATTAATCATTTTTTTTTACTTTTTAAGATTAAATTAATACATCGGAATTAATTTTTAATCAGTGTAAACTCATGTACATAAATGTGGAATTTTTCGTGCTATCTATTTTTTCTTTCTTTTCCGTTTAGGTGTTTTTGTTCCCCTCGTGTTTTTGCATGGTTTTTACTGTGAGCCAAGGAATTGAATGCAGCGTAATTTCGATTTATATAATATTTACAACCCCCGAGCTGTTTGTCACTTTTGAAGAAGACGTCCAGGACTAGGCCGTCCGACAAAGTACGCCGCTACACAACACCAAGTGTGCTGCCTTCGCTGGAGCCGGCTAAGTACCCCATTGTGGGAATTTTCTTTAGTAGTTTTTTTCGTTTAAACCTATTTAATTACATAGTCTTACTGATAAAGGCTATCATAAAGAATAAACTTATTTTTGTATATATATTGCAGAAAAGTTTCAGAACTAATTATTTTATTAATACGTAATTAGCAACCCCTGTATGTATATAATAATATTAAGGTTACCTATATTAATTTATAGTTATTAATACCAGTAAATATTCATACTCTAGATATATCCTAACTTTCTATATATAATTTTTTTTGTTCCTGAACTCGGACAAAGTATTTTTCCCATACTTTCATCCCAGTTTGGTTACTCTTGCAAGAGCTAGGTTTTACATAATTATATAAATTTTAATATTTATATGCTCTCTCAAACTAATGCATGTGTTAGCCATTTGACAGCTATTCTAATTTGTTTCTAATAAATTCTAAATTAAATATCATTTTATATTTCTTTATTGAAAACTACAATTATTAGCTTACTTGCTGGCTGCATACTATAAAGAGGCAATTTAGTAATTTGGTGTCTCTAGGTTGTGTAAAAAAAGAAAAATACATATTTGGGAGAAATAAATTACTTGGCGCCCTGTAAAATATAGAACTACTCCCACGCCCTAAAGCCGCCGCTGAGTGAACCAAGGGCCTTATATGTATAAAAAAAATGTTACTATCTATTCTAGCCAATATCTAACAATAAATGTTACAAAAAAATGACAGAAAATTTATTAATAATATAATAAATAATATGTGTTAAAAAAAACGTTGTAAAACCTAGAGTATATACAGTGCGCAGGTAAAAAGTTGGATAAATTAGACAGAATCGTTACGATGCAAGTAAAAAAAATCGCTCCAACAAGTCAAGTCGATTGTTAAATACATTTCTCTATTTTTTTTCCTGCAATTGTCAAGAAGTAATTGAAGACAATTTGAACATTTTAATTTGTATTGAATTTTAATAAAATTTAATTTAAAATAATTTTTTCACAAAAAAATTGTTATATAATATTTACTTATATAAAATTAAATTATTTACAAGGGTATTACCAAACATGTTATGAATGAATTTCAATATTTTTTATGTATGTTGTAGAGGGGTTTCCACTCAAAACGATGGTCAATAGATTTTACACAATGGGCTTTAGTTCTCGAGATAATCGACCGGAAAGTATTACTCTAACATATACTAGATCAAGTTGCTCATGATGCAGCTCATCGCATTCTATTCTCTACGGCGATCAGTTTGCTGACTGGAAGAAGTAAATAAAACATAAAATACAATCATTTCGGTGTTCGGACCACAACAGCGGCCGGGGCGGGTGTTTACCCTGGTTTCGCTTATGTAACACCCGTCTTTCTACATTGTAAAAATGAAATAAACAAAATGAATAATAAAAATATACTAGGCTAAGAACTTGAAATGTAAATATGAAAATATCTGATAAAGCTGTTGGTAAAATTGCAAATGGTAATGGCGTAGCAGATATGGTCCGTGTATCGCACGCGGATATTATTTATTATTAACAATTTATAACTAAATTTAATATACAAATTTCTATACAATGAATAAGTATCGGGAATTAATTATTTCATCTGCAAAACAATTTTCTAATCTGCAAAAGGTGAACAGCAAATCGTGATTCAGCTGTTCAAATTATAATTTTTGCTGGTGAAATCAACAATTTGCTGGTCAAAAAAGTTATTTCACAGATCAAATAATTGCTTGTTATTGAATAATTCACTAATCCACTAACCGATTATCGCTATCTTAAAAGTCATTCTTAAAGTAAAATGGAAAAACTATAAAAAAACTAATGATTTATTTATACATCAGCCAACCAGCTTGATCACAGACTCAGAATTTTAGATAACCTTGTTGTATCATATTGTTCTATCCTCTTCATATAGTTGCATCATTAGTGTTTAAAAATTTACTACATTATATAATAGTAAACATATGATCATTACGTACGTAAAATTACGTATTTATAACATTAAAATGTTTTGTAAATATTTTCGAAATCACATTGCGTACTTAGGGCATTAATCCTCCTCGCAGGATCTTCACCTTGCTTCAGGTAAGGAGGCTTGCGTGCTCTAATGGCTATGCCGGCGGTATCTTAGCTACCGGTAAGAACTTCCATGCCGGACAGGCCAAGGAGAAGAGTCAGGTTAAAAATAATACACTCACACACACATACACCTTTCACCAATACACAAATGCTTGGCCAGAAGGACTCCTGGGTTCACCCTCTTCCAGGGAGAGATTTGAGGCGGAGCTTCGGGATTGAGAATGTGTTGGAGAGGTATCAGTGAATGAAGCTGGGGTTGGTACACCCAGTGCCACAGGATAGTATAGGGGTCCACCTTTGCATAGCCAGAGTAGGGGCTACCCTTTCATCCTGTATATAATCTCGCAGCTTGTAGTAGTGCCAGGTGGCGCCTGGAATAGGGCTCTGCTGCTTTTTTCGGGGGCTTCGTTAATGGCTGCCAACATTTCTCTCTGGGATAAAGCCTAGCCTTGTGCTCCACCAAAACGAGGGAGGATTCAAGTAGTACGACAGCCCAAGCATATACATACATAAACACTATACACACACACATACACTTACACACAGAGAAATATAGACACCCCACAACAACAGCTAGGGGAGGAAAAGAAAAAGGAAAAGACGTAAACGTACCCATCGATTAAGAGCTACGTAACTCAGAAGAAGAGGTGGTGACCACCGAGCCCCCTATCTCACCAGGAGGACGATTTTCTGAGGTCTCCTAGTGACGATTCCGAAGAGGGACCGAAAGGTTCTACCATGGACGAAATCACCGAGGATGCCCTCAGAAAAAGAAGAGAAAAGAGGAAGACCTACAAGAAGAGAGTTAGAAGTAGGAGGAAGGAGCAGAAGGTCAAACATTCAGTGCTGGGCGATTCATTTCGACCGGTAGAGCTGGAGGGCTCTATTTCAGCCTCTTCTGCTTCAGCGACCGCCAACCAGCCGGCTGCGAGTTCTGGGCTTTCCTTCAAGGAAAGCTAGGAGCACAGGACTGGTAGGTAGACGCAAAGAGACCGATCCTCTAACACGAGGGGCCCTAATATAAGGCGGGCGAGAAGCGAGGGAAAGAAGGAAGACTAAAGCAACCCATCTCACTCGCTTCTGCTCCTGCTTCGGTAAGGGGGCAGAGGAACTGGGGATTCTAAGAAGACCCCCACCACTCAGCTCCAGCCAAGGGCTCCAAGCGGCAGAGGGTTGCGGAGAATACCAACCCTCCAAAGAGGCGGATAAGTGTGCCAGGGAGGTTCCGAACACCCTCAAGGCCAGGAGGTGATGCGGTACATGTGTCTCCCTTACTTAGGGGAAGCACGGGGTAGTAAACCTGTGGGCTTCAGAAGTCAAGACACAGCTAGCCAGCTATAGTTCTGCTGCCAGGAGAGAACATCAGGTCGCTATAATGTCCAGCCGCGCGGCTAGTTTTGTTACACTTGAAGAGGCAGAGCGTCTGAGAGGTCACCTCGTGGAGGAGATATAGCGGACCATGGTGGGCCCCAAAGGGCGTCCTCAGGGTCTGAAACTTCACATCAGGTACTCAGGT
>JANEYF010005070.1:60000-102846 GCA_029963845.1 Rhamnusium bicolor | reverse complement strand
ATTGTCGCACAAAAAATAATCTGTTTTGTAGATTTTCTTCATTTATCACAAGTATAGATACGATTTTAAATGCTTCTAATGAAAACATTCAGAGGATTAAGATCTGGTGATCGAAGAGGCCACAACTGTGGCCCTTCTAGTCTAATCCAATCACCAGATATACCCAGGTATCTAGAAATTGACAAGCAATGAGGTTAGAATTAATGAATGCATAAACCATGTAGCTCTATTTATTATCAGCAGACATCTCAACGCACCAGGCAGTTTCTCTTCCAGACAAAAATCTTATATGATTCGCCGGTGAGTCTTGCAGGTAATAACTAGGGCCCAATGAAAGAATCACCAACAATTCTGGTCCATACGGTCACCGAAAACTGATATAAACTAAATTTTTTGTCGGCAATTCGGAGAATCGTCTATCAGAAGTTGAGCAACATTATCGCGTGTTACGTGACAAATCGCACCCATTATTTTGTTTGACTTGCTACGGAACATGTGTAACTGTCGTCCATTGCCTTAAGTTACCATAATATTTGTCGATTTATTGCCCAATCAATTACTTTGAATCCTACTCGCCTTTGACTTACTCGGTGAATAATTACCTCTTCCACACTTGCTGAATTTACCATAATAAGGATACTATTTATTGTTTTACTTTAGTTTTCCTGAAATGACTTGTGTTTCATAGGTTGTTCATGTAGTTTTTAAAAGCTGCTAAAGCACCCGTCTTGCCAACTAACAGTAAGGTTAAGGGAATTCATTGCTTACCATGTTATTAAGGTCAGAATGAATAGATACTTCTTCCGTTCCTCCTGTACTCTTTGAAAGAAAATTAATATAGCTTTATGTGCACAAGAAATTATATCGACCATAAAAATGATCCCTATTTTACCTGTTGTAACATAAAAATTCATGACTTTTGAATTATCACAGTTATTAAAATACATTTCATTATTACATGGTACTGAATTTATTGAGTCAAACTAATAAAAAACTAGTTGGTATTTGTAGTATTATTATGTTACTGAGAAGTTTTATAAGTAGCAATAATTCACCACCACCATTTCTAAGAAATTGAAGCAGTCATTAGTTAAATAAATGTTAGCTCTTATTGATTGTAGGTAAGTATTGCTAACCATGATGACCAATGCAAAGTAAAGATTAATAAATATATTTAAAAGGTCTAAAACACAAGTGTTTAAATAAAATCAAACTAAAAGTGAAAACTAATTATTAATATAAATCTGAAAATTACACTGAACGAAAATACTTGCATATTAAGAAAAAAGCGTGGGGTGCTTTGTGCGTCATTTTTCGTATATCGAGCACCCCACGCTTTTTTCACAATAATATCAGTATTTTTCGTTCATTATTATTTTCAGTTTATATTAATAATTATTTTTCACTTTAGTTTGATGTGCTTTAAAAGCGTGCTTTTTAGTTTTTAAACTATATTTATTTTTAACTTTTTAGTTTGATGTGCTATGAAAGCGTGTTTTTTAGTTGTTTTAAACTATATTTATATTGCTTATTGATGCTGATATTATAAATTATGACATGATCCAACAGATATTTCTGAAAAAAAAAATTTTTATTTCAGCCGTGAGGTTCGAACTCACGCCGGATGAGTCTGTCGTTTCGCGTCGAGTGCTCAACTCACTCGACCACCGGGCTACTAACAATTATGGAAATCTTACTGACATATTGGCCTTTGCTTTCACGTGCAGGATACGTGAGGAAAGGATTGGCGATCCTGAACAGGATAATGAATATAAACTTATCAAATTATTGTATTGTTACCGGTTCTTAATAAGTGTACAAAGTTTCAATTAAATCTGTCCGTTTAAGTGGGTTGTAATCGAATTAAAGAGTTGGTTACAAACAAACATACAAACAAACAAGCAAACATACAGTGAAGCTAATAAAAGCGTGTTAAAAATAACCTGAGATAGGTATTTAAAATTAGTAGAAAAAATTGCAGTGAAGCGTTGTCGACATCAATAACTTAAACTGAACAGCTTTTTCAATATAGAAAAACTTCAAACATTATTCTTTCTAAAATGGCGGACCTATTATGTTAGTTTATACCTACATACAGGCTACTTCAGTTAAATGTATATACGTTAACTGTGGATATAATACCTTTGGTGGTTCCAAATGACCCATCATTATTCATTAATGGGTCCATCTTGCTTTCACTGAAACACAGACGTTTTAGTGATTCTTTTGAACCATCCTGTGTAATCGGTTAATACTTGTTACGTATATTTTACTTAGTTTACATGACAAAACTCTATAAATGCCAAAAATCAGAATCCAGGTCCTAATTTAAAAAATTTGTTGTTTTAGACTTCTTAAAAAAACAATACTTTGTATACCATAATTTTAGTCTGTTTAGAGAGATTTAAGATCATAAAAGTAAGCCCAAATGGCGTACCTACTTCTTTCAGTTCCCACACTTGTCATTGAAAATCTTTATATTTCATGTACATAATTACAATTAATCAGTTCATAAATAGGACCAAATACTCGATATAATACCTAAATAAATTCAAGGCACCTGGTCGTAATACTCTCATTTTATTTAATTTACGAGTAAAGTCAGTGCTAAATAGATATAGTCGGGCTGGTTGTAAGATAAGATTACAACTTTCTTCTTAAAGAGTCAAAATAATTTTATGCGTTTCAGTTGTCAAACTTCCAGATCCACTTTGATCAGATCTTTTTTAAAATTTGTAATCCAAATTTCTTTTAAAATTTCAATCAAAAACTACCGAAAACTGTTGAAAAAGGAAGAATATAAAACATCATAGATTTCAGTATTCTCCAGCAAAAATAAATTTAGCATTAAACGCTATATCAAAGGGAATGACCATTTATCGAGGGCTAGCACTGTATTTAATATTCCATGAACAACTCTGAATAAAATTAGCGGAAAATCTTCAAGAAACTCAACTGGACAATGCAGTTTAATTCGTTCCTTTGGAAAGAAACTGAAAAGCATTGGACACTCACTAAGCAAAAATTGGATATGAAGTAGAAAAAAAGCTCATAAAATAACTGGAAAAAAATGTTAAAGCTGTGGTTGAAGACACAAGTTCTGAAGAAGAGTGAGAAGATCCAGGAGGGCACCACATTAGAAACTGAAATTTTGAAAGCCGAACTTGAGAAGTTTTATCCCATGAAGAAATTAAATGTCTTGAGTTTGGACAAACTGAAAACAAACTTCGATTAAATAGAAAACGAAGTGTCGATCATCAGATGTAAGGTTTGTTCCAACAGCAGTCTGGGACTAGTTTGAGTTTGAAACCTTCAGAAAAATATTTTAAGAGTCAACTGAGCGAGTATTTTTGACTGTTTGAAACTGGTCCAAGATTGCTATTGGACCTATAAAAGGCCAGCTTCCCGAATCGATTTAAATTCTCAGGTTCCGTTGACGTCTATGAAAAATATTAGTTATGTTTACAATATACTTATATACCTGGGGTCCCTGGTTTCGATTCCCGGCCGAGGAACTGGGATTTTTCGGAGAGGAAATTAATCCCAGTATACTCGGATATTGGATGTGTCGTGTCGTTGTCTCTTAATGTGTAACCTTCTCCCGCACAAGTCATTTGCATCCAGGATAAAGGGGATTTTGAGTATATGTGGTATTATTATACCTAATAATTTAATAATTATTAGGTATATTGTTCTTTGACTTTTATTGTAAATGTATTTATTGAAAACTATATTCTTTTAAATGCTAATCTTTAACCTTACTGGCATAAGTAGCAATTTTTGTGACCAAAAGTGGTGAGCAAATGGCTAAAAGTGGATAATCTAGCAGTTCTTTGTATAAATATTAAAAATGTTAGTTATTTGTTATATTTATTCTAAATGTGGACATTTGAAAGTATAAGATCCTGTTTTCAATTAATATTAAATTGTAGTAGTAAACAGCACTCTGGAAGTAGGTAATCAATATTGCAAAAACAAAACGAAACCGTATATGAAAATATCTGGAATGCTTTTACAAACCGATAAAATGGATGAATATTCACTACAGATCGAACAGGAATGTTCGCATTAGCCTTATTTATTAGAAGCAAGAAGCAAAAATGGTCACGACAAAAGGAACATGCATAGTTCCGGACATATCAATATGCGAGTCATTTATTCAATTCATTGGCGTAAAGTATGGCATAAAATATCAAAGATACCCATGTGAGTCAATATTTCATTACAGAAGGTAGTAAAAGTCTATACATATCGTATCATTTTTATATATCCGTGATTTTGTAGCTTTCCTGAGTTTTTCATTTTTCGCGAATAGGAGTTTTTTCCTGTATGAATACAAACGTGGTAAATAATATTTTAGTTTACTTGAAAATGTCGAATAGGATGAAAAATAACAAATAAAGTGAAAATTAGACAAGTAATAAAAAGTGTTTATAATTTTCTAGAACAAACGTGGTAGAAGAAGAAAAGATGTTACATATTTTAATATGGTATTTATCAATTCAGGTGGTGTTTGTTGCATTAATTAGATATATTTATGGTCATAATGAGAGCTGCATTAAATAACCTGCCTGAATTCTAAAATTATTCTTTTTTTATTCTTATTTGAGGAAAAAATAATTCCAATTATTTCTATAGGGGTCTGTAGTAGGGATGGGCGCGGGTAATTTTTAACTCACGCTCACGCATGCTTACGACATTCAAGATTTGCTCACACACTTACGTACTAAACACACATGTTGAAGTAGACTCACGCATGCTCACGACATTCAAAATTATGTTCACGAACATTCACGCCCTAAATATAAAATTTTCGGTCACGTTCGAACCGTAATGAAGAATTCTCTTAAGTTTCCTCCACAAAAATAATTAAATAAAAATCTACACAAGAAAATTGTTCGCGTCGCAATCGCAACCTCATAACACAATAAACAATAACTCAATAAGAGCTGATGACAAGTTTTAACGGGATAAATACATTGCCTATGGGATCGGTATTATCGATCATGTAATGTGAGAATGAGTATGCGCGATTGCGCGGCTATTATACGTAACACGATGAAAATCACGTCACGCACGCTCAACCACGGAATATTTTTAATCATGGACACACGAAAATGTTCGGGCTTTAGCTTTCATTCTTTTTCTGTTCTGTGGCTTTCATATTACACGCTCACGTCGTGACACGACGTGATACGATAAAAATCAGTCACGCGCCCATCTCTAGTCTCTCGGCAGCTGTCAACGTTTCGTTAAAAAATTATAATATTTCAAAAACTATACATTTTGGGTATAAAGTCGTATAAACATTGTCTGAACGTTGTTTGTAGCATTCTCTAAATTTTTCTTTTCTTCATTGGGGCTTTTTTTCCTTACGGGTTGCGGTTTAAACTACCCGCTGTACTGAAGCTTAAGCCAGTTGTACCCCATAGTCTCATTACTCCATAAGACCCGTTCTATTCCAGAAGGCGAGTATACAGTTTATGGGAACTCTGGCTATCTCTTCCGGGGTTAAAAGTGGTCCCTCGAAGTGTGTTAGGCTCTCTTGCCGTTAGGGCTGGGCATTCGCATAAGATGTGGTGGGGAGTTTCTTCCTCTTCACCACACATCCTGCAATCTGGATTGTCTTCCACCCTTATATTGGTTAGGTGTTTGTTTAGTGTGCAGTGTCCTGTTAATATTCCCACTGCACACCTCAGCTGTTTTCTGCTCAGCTTTAGCATTTCGTTGGTCCTTGCTCTGGATATTTCTCCGATGAACAAGCGTGACTGCCTCATTCCCGGTATCTCTATCCAGTGCGAGTAGTGTTTCTGTCTTAATAGTTCCTTTACCGAACCTTTTGCGGTGCTGTAAGATACCCCGCAGGTCAGTTCGGGACCTGTTAGAATTGATTTAGCGCCTTTCTGGCTAGCATGTCTGTCGTTTCCCGTATTTCCCTGGTGTCCTCGTGTCCACTCCAGTTGTACACTGTTGTGTTCTATAGTTTCTCCAGGGACTCCAGGCAGTCTTTTACTGTTTTAGATCGTATTTCTACTGCTTCCAGAGCTCTGAGGGCTGCTTGGCTGTCAGTGATGATGCGGATTCTCTTATTTTTTGTATGCCCTCCGTATCATTTCTTGTGCACAGACGTCTATTGCTGTGATTTCAGCTTGGAACACTGTTGCGATACTTCCGAGGTTCAGGCTGATGTCTGTCCCTGGTTGTTCTCCCCGCAACTCCTCCTCCGTACTGCTTGACGTTTTTGATCCGTCAGTATACCAGATGGTGTCATTTTGTTGTCTCTGCATCCTACCTCCTTCTCCATCCCTTTCAGGTATTTTTACCCTGAAAATTTTTGTAAAGTTGTAGGTTGTGCTGATTCTGTCTGACTGCATATCGAGTAGACGATTTTTTTCTACATATTGGAATACTTATGGTATCCTCTCCTTGAGATGGTCCCATACCCAGTTGTTTTCCAGCCTGTATGCTGCCATTAGTGCCTCATTCTCCACCACTAGGTGTAGTGGAGGTAGGCCTAGCAGTATTTCCAAGGCTGCGGTCGGCGTTGTTGACATTGCTCCCGTGATCCCTAGACATGCAAGTCTTTGCAACTTGCCTAGTTTTCTCATCGCCTCTCCTTTTCCGGCCTTGTGCCATCAGATCAGGGAGGCGTAGGTTATTATTGGTACGACGACCCTTTGGTACAACCAGTGCACCATTTTTGGTTGAAGTCCCCATCTCTTGCCCACCATGCTTCTGCAGGTCCATAAGGCCCGCGTGGCTTTGATTGTCACTTTGTCTATGTGAGCTTGAAGTTAAGCTTGGTATCTAAGGTTAGTCCCAAATATTTGACTTCACTGCTCACCTGTAGTTCTTTTCCCCGAAGATATAGTTTCCTCGGTTTTGGAGTTTTCTTTTCCTTGTGAAAGTCACCACCGTGGTCTTTCCTGGATTAACAGAAAGCCCTTCCTGTGTGCACCATCGATCTACCGTATTGAGAGCTCTTTGCATCATTTCTGATGCAACGCTCTCAAATTTTTCCACTGCTAGGATTGTGACGTCCTCTGCCTATCCTTGAGCATATATTCCTCGCTGTTCCAGTTGTGCTAGGAGCTCATCCATAACCAGGCACCACAGGAGGGGTGATAGAACCCCTCCTTGCGGGCAACCTCTGGTTACAGACACCTCCTCCGACATGTTTCCCAGCGTGGATTGGGGCTTACTATCACATAAATAATTCTTGGTTATCTAAAACACATAGTTAGTTACTCGGAATGCTACTGGAAAATTAACCTTCTGCGTTTGTGACTTTTACGTCAAAAGATCAGTCACAGGGTGTTCTTTAACAACTAATATGAGGCAAAAAAATAATGTTTCCTGACGTTTCGGAAACGAATCTGTTTCCTTTTTCAAAGTTTATGGATTTATCTTTTTTGTAGAATGTCAAGCGTGAAACTTGGCACATATATTATTTGTTTATATAATATCCATAGATACTTACATAGAACTATTAATAGTTAACCTGCTTAATATAATTTTTATGTTCACCTAACCTTATATTGAGAGGTCCAAATGTATAGAGCATCGCATTTTAACTCATATTATTATATTCCTGTTTTTCGTAACTTTTCAGTTCTGTCTTTATTATTAATTTATATTTTACATAAATTATTTTTATTTACTGAAATTGTTCTACATCCCAGTTTATTAAGTTTATTACTAACTGTATTGCTAATCTTAGGTCGGTTCCTCATAAGAATGCAATTGAAGATATAAATGTATTAATTATAGGCCTAAGATCAGCAATAGAGTTAGTAATAAACTTAATAAACTGATGTAGAACAATTTCAGTAAATAAAAATAATTTACATAAAAATGATAATTAATAATAAAGACAACACTGAAAAGTTACAAAAAAAAACAGGATTTTATATGAGTTAAAATGCAGTGACTCGATGCTATATACATTGGATAAACTGGACGAAATGTAAAAACGCGATTCGAGGAACATAAGAAATCTATTATAAATAATGTGTATAGCACGGGCATGTCAACACATTGCACAGAGAAACAATCATTTTATAGATTTAAACAATGTTAAATTACTCCATTCGGACAAGAAAGGAAAGAAACTTGATTTATTAGAACAATAAGAAATAAGTAAGGCTGTTAAAAATAACAAAAATTTAACGAATGAACAAAAAATTTTTACCGGTTACCAGATTTTGGATAAAATAATTTAGATTTAAAAAATAAAATAATGTCCAACTTATAAAAGCATATTTTACAATAGTTTTATAGTAGGTAGTTATAAGGCGAAACACGTGTAGAGTTTCCTAATAAAAATTGTTGAAACATTAAAAAGCAAATTTACTTCATATATTTAAAACACTAAATTAAGTTGACATATATTTCCGGTATAAGCGGACGTGACAGAACTAGCAAAATATTTTAGTAAGAAAGATTATATCATGTTTACATACGAAGTTTCATAAAAACTTTATCAGTAGTTTCTGAGATGTGGAGCGCGCCAATATCCTTTTGGCTAGATGACGGTCTCGGATGCTAGGGCCAGGCAGCACTATTGTCTTTTTACCCTAGTCATCGCTGTAGACCTGGACCGGCCTCGTGCAGGGTGGGTTAGCTTACTTTACGAACGGCCCCACTCACAAATGTGAGCGGTGCCGAAGATTTCAGCCAACCTCCTGGGTCCTGGCTGATGAACCCTGCCGGCTAGGGCCTCTTCTGGCGCTCTTCTGCCTTTGTCTTCTTTCTTCGCCAGCTTGTCACCCCCGGGGTAGCCATCGGTCTGTCAGAAACTGTGCTGATATTTTGTGACTTGGGATTGACTGCCGATACACAAAATGTCAATTGACATATTGTCATCCGGATCATCGGAGTGGTGGGGATGAACTGTGATGTGGAGCGTATAACCTCCCGGCTGGACACTTTATTTATAATATCATTTCTCTTAAAGTTAAAAATTAAATAAAAAACAGGAGTGAACCATATCTCAGGTACACGTATAAATACATATAAATAAATCACAAATTGCAATTTATTTTGTTTTGTATCCTTTTTCATAACACCCATTGGTAATTTGTATACAATGTTGATTACATTGCCACTAATAATTGATGAGATGACCAATTCTATTATGATTTTCAATCGCACCCACGGTCGTTTTCACCATTTCACAAGCTATTGTAAACAGAACTTCATAATCGAATTTAAATTAAAGCTATACATTTTTTTAACAAAGGTTCAACTTTTCAATTCTGATCTTTATTTAGGTCAAAGAACAATGGAAGAAATTTTTCAATGAGTGTTTACTATAGCTTTGAAGTTACAATTTACCTACAACTGGATTTATTTACGGGGTACTCAAATATACCAAATAGACTGTAAACCAACACCAAATATTAGCAAAATAGAGCGAATCTCATTTTGAATTAGTTAGGTATTTTTTTGAGGCCATACACTTTTTAGCCTGTTTACTCCTAATCGCAATGTAGACTACCTAGCAGAAATAGACAAATGCAACGAGAGTTTACCGGGAATATTTTTCTCTACGTAGGTAGGCGTTATCTTATGTCAAATTAAGTATCCAAAAAGATCCCGTGACCCTGCCCCCTAGGGTAAAAAGTGAAATTTTATTAAAAAATCATTAATAACTCGTCTATCACTTTTATGGAAAAACATCAAGTGAAAATTATTTTTAGTTATTTTATAAATTTAATAAACAAAACCACTATTTTTCAAAAAAATTGCAATTTTTATTAGTATATTTTTTTAATGTACGAAATGGACGAAAGTCAAAAACATTTTCTTTTTTCTTTTGTATATAGTGTGCATAATAGACTTAACTATACTTGTAAACTGTTTTATTTTTGATTTTTTGACAAAAAGTTGTTATTCTTCATTAAAAACTTCAATTCGTCAGCCATGTTCAGAATTACAATTTAATATATAGTGTGTTCTGAAATGAAGAAAATATAAAATATTGCCAAGAGTAAAGTACCTTTATTTTAATGAACGGAGAAAAATTTTATAAAAAAAACTTGTATGTATAATAGGAGAAATCGCTTTATTGACGGGACGTGCGGGATAAGATGCGACACAAGGGCGGGAAATGTCTGATACATCTTCCGTTTTTTATGATTGTTGTTTTTGTTGGGGAGTTTCCCTTACATTCTGATACTTCAGATCCGTACTTAGTTTTGTTATCGATTTGTTTAGCAGTGCGTTATAGGAGAAAGTGTAATATTATATGTACTAATTATTTTATGTTTTTTTTGCTGGTGTGTTTTAAAAATAATTTAAGAAGGTTATCGTATTGCAGTGAGTTATTTAATATATGGTAAGTGTAATATTATAAGTAATAATTATTTTACATCGGTTTATTTGCTGGTGTGTTTTTTGAAAACTATTTAAGAAGGTTATCGTATTTATTGTAAAAATATTTCGACCGTGGGAGGCCTCTACGTCTACATCTTATTGTGTTTGTGAAAATGAAAATGATAGTGCTGTCAAAAAATATTCCGTGGGACAGTGGCGTACGCGAAATTAACTAATACGAGAAACAATAAACTGTTACAATTTATAACAATGTATGTAAAACTTACCCTCTTAACTAGCTTGATGAACTAGCTTGCTTATCACAAACTGAAGAAGATGTGTAGCCATTTTGCAGCAGCAGGTATGTTTCTATGGTTGTCTCCATGAGTGATGTTCGCATTGGTGAAAATATATTCTTATATTTTGAAAACGACCGTTCAACATCTACTGATGTAATACACGCATACGTAAAATAGTCTTTGAACGCACTTACCGGATCTGGGGCTGCACCATCACATATTTGTCTTAATTTGGTAAAGCCGGTGTCTTTATTTAACACACTTGTGAACTTTTCTTTAACGCGCTCATTTGTTGTCTCAACAGATAACCACAGCCGTGTATTTTTTAATTCACATTTCATCTTATTTACCATGTCTACGTGTACAGTTGGTAGATAATTGCATAACGTTGTGCGACTTGGTAACTTCACCTGGGCATTGTATTTATTCCAGAACTCTCGAAATGGTTGTTTATCGAGTATGTGCAGCGGAACATCACAGACAATCAGCATTAATAGTAAATCAAACATAAACTGTGTTGTCGAAGGCACGCCATTTTTTTATTTTTATGGTGTACACTATTTACGTGAAGTCTACAATCATGCTTATCCCAGCACATCAAATCTTTTTCGCACACTTTACAAATTATTTTAGCACCATCATAGAATAAATGCGGGAATTCACCTATGAATTTATTCACTTTGTCAGCAAATAGCCGTTTTCTACCACTGCGTACGTCTGCCATGCTTCATTATTAAATTAATATCAACAATACAGTATAACAAATAAAATAAAAACACAAAAACAATATGCAATACGCCCAAGTGACTTAACGTGTACACAACTCGAAAGCTTATAACAGACTGGACTGGAGAAAGAGTTTCGCGGTCAAGGTGAATGCCGGCGACAGTAAATACATCTGTACTCTACGACCATGATACACAGAAACGATTTGCAGCTTTAGTGATTACAGTGATAAAGAAAATCAAAGTTCATCAGTGTTTTCAGTAAGAAAAAATCGGCCACATTTGAACGAGCAAGCGAAACAAATTTGCTTTAATATTTAAATAATCTTATGAATCTTTTTAATGGAACATCATCTCTATTATGAGGAAAATTATAATAAAGCATAACTCTTCGAAGTCCTGCAAACTAAAAATTATGAGAAGAAATATATTATTGACACTGTAGCGGAGAGATATGGCCACAAGGTGTTCAGATTACCGCCATATTTCTGTATTTTCAACCTGATTGAATTAATTTGGTGTAAATTGAAGAAAAATGTCAGAAAAGGAAATACTGTCGTAGAGTTAATTCAAAATGAAGTATCGAGAATTAACAAGGAACATTGGGAAGAAAGTAATTACAATTAAGGATGATTATTTAAAAATTGCTGAATGTCATATAAATGGTGGAAATAAATTTATTATAAATTTGAACGAGGATAGTAGTTCATCTAAAAAAGAAGAAGAGGATGAGAAGGGCGAGGATTCAGAGGAAGAAGCGATGTGAGGTGAGGTAATGTGAAGTGATGTGAAGTGAAGGTAATTTTGTGATATCAGCTGTATTATTTATTTCCGTTTCGGTACTTTCGTAGTCCAGTGCTTGAGAAATATTCTTTTTTCAGGTTATTATTTATTAATATATTTTTTTTCCTTTTGACAAAAATAAGTCTTTCTGTTTTTATTATAGTAACAACTTTACTATTAAAATTTATTTTTAGTTTATTTATTGAGAAGAATATTTGTTTCTGTTACTGTTTTGAAAGTATATTTTTTATTTTTATTTTGTTTTTTAAAAGTTTCTTGTTACTTTTTAAATAATTTCTTTATTCTATAATAATATTCCATGCTCATCCTTTTCTGGCAAGGAAATGCTCATACCTTCTCGCGGAGGTATGTTTTTACTAAATTTGTAAATTAAGTAAAAATAATTTTAAAACCTAACACACCTATTTCGACAAGACACTCAATTTAGAAAAACTTTTCACTTGAAAATTAAGGTTTTTCATAATAGTGATGGACAACGAGTTATTAACGGTATTTTAGGAAATGTTCACTCTTTGTTCCTGAAAAGGGGGAGGAGGGCACAGGACCATTTGTTCGGAATGTTTTTAGATACTTAATTTGACATAAAATAACACCTCCCTACGCAGAGAAAATTATTCCGGGTAAGCTTTCTTTGTTTTTTATTTTTTTTTTTATCTATTTTTACTAGTTTAATGTATCAATTCAATTTTGACCAAATATCATCACCAATAATCAAATAATTTTCGTGAATTTACCCCAAAGCCGTTTAAGAGAGAAATATAAATTAAAATTTTTTAGGTAGAACTCCAGTAAATAATTTAAGAGGTGCGATAATAAAATATTGATGGTACCTCAATTATAAGGGGTGGATTTCACACCCAATTTTCTTATTCTCTTAAAAAATATAAACCAGAGCGTCAACATTTTATTAGCACACCTTTCAAACTTCTAGTTATACAGAAAACAACTTACGCAACGATATGGATATTAGTCCATTAGACAAATCCGAGGACAAATTCCACATATTATTTGATGATGTAATGAAGTGTGGTTCGCCCAAACTAAATCTCCCTGTTTTTTTTTCAGTTTATATTTTATTGGAATTTTTCCTATAGATTATTTTACCTCATATTTTTATATTACAATAGGATCATTTTAATTCTCAATATCCCAATTTATACAACATATTATAAATTTTACACTGGGTGTAAAATTAATACATTTACAATTCTTATCAACGTACCATCGCGTGCAAAATTATACCTGATCTAAAGATTCCCAGATGAAAGCAACTCATAAAATAGTGATGCATGGTCATAGTAAATACTTTGATTACATATGGTAATGTAACCAGATATTTAATATAACATATAAACAAAATCAGTGGTGTATGAACGAACACTGCAGACTATTATGTAGAATAATTGAAATATCAGAATTCCACATGGTTAATGAATAATGAGATAATGATAATATAGAAAAATTATTAATACACTTTTATCTATTCATTAGATATTATGTGAATACGAGTTCCAGCTTATACACAAGGTTCTCCAACGAAAACTATCCACCATGACAACTCGTATGACAGATATTTAGGGTGGTTAGTAGTTATTGAAAAAATTTGTATAATATGTGACATAGAAAGTGCAACAAGTAGTATCGTTAAAATATTTTAACGATTTTCAACGTGTATAAAATGATTAAAATTTCATTATTTATTTTATATTTTTTTATTTATTTTTTGGAAACGAAATATTTCTGTTTATGTATACATTGTTCACGTTATTTCGATGTGTAGGACCCGTCTTTAAATTATGACATGACCCAATATTTTTAACACGCCTTGAATAATAATGTTCACTGATAATCAAACCGTACAAACTTGTATGTTTTAGGTAAACTCCGTAAACATTTGTACAGCTTCAACGTATTGATTTCTAAATTGCATACAGTTGATTCTATGAAGTCACTGGCAATTTTCCAGATCTACTAGAGAGCAATTCGATCAATACAATAGTCTTAAGTTTAAACAGTTATTAACTCTACCAAGTGTTCCACAAGGTGCAGAATTATGCCTTCTGCTGTTTATTATATTTATTAATGATACCACGGTAAACAACGTGTCACTCTCAGCTTTTAGCGGATGAGTAAAAAATAGTCTTTCTTGACAGCACAAAGATGCAAAAACACGTAACGGTGGATTTTTTTAAAGTTTTGAAGTGATTGTTCAACAGGTGAGTACTTTTGTCTTATTTATTTTTGATTTTATTGAACAGAATAGTTAGAATAGAATAAAAAATAACATTATTAAGACAGTCGTACTGAACATAATGTGCATATTATCTTTGTTATAATCCAAGTCTCAGCGTTTTAGCAAACAGCCGGGAAATTAATTGTTTAAAAAAATACATGTTATACTTCTCTGTGATAAGTTTTGTACATTTTTAGCGCTATTATATTTCGTTTCATTCTAAAAAAATATTTACCAAGACAGATACAATATTAAAAGCACAAATTTGTATATGTGCTAAATAACCTAGGTCTTCACATACAGTTTAGGTATGAATAGGATACCCTGTTAGCATAAGGTTAGCTTTAATCATCTCCAGATAATGCCAACTTCGTTGGCGAAACGCGTGTCAAGTGCAGTAGATGATGTTTTGTGGAAAATCACGCTACTTTAAATTTTTTAATCTCAATTATCTTTTTTTAAATTTCAGTCAAAATGCCGAAAACTGTTCAAAAAGGAAGAATATAAAAACATCATACATTTTAGTATTCTTCAGCAAAAATAAATTTAGCATTAAATGCTATATCAGAAGGAATGACCATTTCCAGGGTTAGCACTGTATTTAACTCTTGAGGAATAAAATTAGCGGAAAACCTCGAAGAAACTCAACTGGTTAGTGCGGTTTCAATTCGTTCCTTGGAAAAGAAACTGAAAACATTGGTTGACTGGATACTCAACTGCGCGAAAATGGGTTTGCTTATAGATGGGAACTCGGATGGGAAGTAGAAAAAAGCTAATAAAAGAACTGGAAAACGAAATGTTGAAGCTATGGTTGAAGACCCAAGTTCTCAAGATGAGTGGGAAGACTCAGGAAGTAGTTGTGATATTGATTTTCTGGAGGGCACCACATTAGAAATTACAATTTTAAAAGCCGAAAACTTAAAATAAGGACATTTTATTTTGGCGATATTCACGGGAACTGGGAAGAGAAAGGTAACAACACTTATAAATACGTGGAAATTGTTTTAAAAGTTTTATCCCATGAAGAATACCAGATTAAATTCCTAAAGAGTTTGGACGAACAGAAAACAAGCTTTGAATAAATAAAAAACGACTTGTCGATCATCCAGTAAGGAAGATATAATAGACCAGCTTCCCAAATCGAAGGATATATATAAAAATATGTACATAGATGTATAAGAAAAATATTTGTTATAATATACCTAACATTATTTTTTGACCTTTATTATAAATATACAGGGTGGACCATTAATAATGGGCCACAGTCCAAGGGTAGGTTCTTTGGATCAAAATATGAGGATATAACCAGCTTTAGTAAAATGTTGCTGTGGAAAAAGATACTGGGTGTTAAAACTGAAATTATTTTTTGGTTTCTTTTTGCAATAACTCAACAACCTCTTGACCTATCTTCACCAAATTTGGTAAAGGAATATTTTTTTAATCTAAGAAACAGTAATTTATGTATCACATCACGTTAGACCATAGAGGGCGCAGCAGATGCTGTATCTGATGAGGAATTTTTGATACTTTTTGACAAAACGTTGTGGTACTTCTGACTAGAAAATCTGACGAGGGCGTCATTTCCACGTTAAAAGGTACACTTGATAGAACTTGAAACTCTAACCGTTTTCGAGGAAATTGCCGTTAAATATCTCCATAATTTTTTGAGACAAATTCAAATTTAATGAAACAAATTGTATTTATTGAAAAAAGTACAAAACGTAAGTAAAAACAAAATCGTAACAACTGCGTAAACCCTCTCTCACTTTCTCATGAACTAATTCCTGCAACTTAGAGTAAATGTTCCATATGGTTTCCACCTACTTCTATGTGTTTGCTAATTCTTTCGATAAAAGATTTTCTTACATTGAAAAATACATTTTACTGTCCTCTAATAAAATTGGTTGCGTTTTGTATTTGGTCCCACAGTTCTTCTCTTGAATTGATAGTATTTGCATAGACTAAGGACTTCATATGTCCCCACACCTAAAAATCCAAAGGAGTATAATCAGGACTTCTTGGTGGCCAAGCAAGTTCACTTCCTCGCCGTCATTGCGAGGGAAATGAATGGAGAAATGAGGCGGAGCTCCATCTTGCATAAACCACATTCTGCCCCTTATGTCTAGCATGAAATCATCTAATATATCAGCATGAGTATTTCGAAGAAAAAACGTTAATCTTAAATTCGTGCTGAAAATGCCTTTTTTTAATGGTATGAGGATTTTCTATTTCCCAGTAATGGCTATTTCTTCAGTTAAAAACGTCTCGACGAGTAAAAATTGCTTCATCGGTAAATAAAAACTTAACAAAATTTTGATCTCTGTTGTGTTTATTGAGAAGAAATTGGCAACATTCTAACCTTCGTGGAAGATCCCTTGGAAGTAAATTTTGTACCGGAGTGAAATGATATGGGTAGACGCGTTCTTTGCGTAAGACTCTTGAACAGATTGTGTACTCACTCATGTTGCCGCTGATAAACGACTTGAGCCGACTTGAGAATCTCCATCCACACGACTAAATTTCTAGTTCTTGATCTGGAGAAATTCGGTTCGGTCGTCCTACATCATTTTTATGGCGAAATGAACCCGTTTCTTCCAAACGACGAAACAGATGTTGGACAATCTTATGATTTGCACTGAATATCTCCTATCTGCAGTACGCCAGTTAAAATTATTTTGTACGTAAACACATATGTAATTACCTCATTTCTTCAATTGAAAAATTATTGTCAGGGCATTTTAAATAAAGAAGTTAAGGAACTTGATAAATTAACACGAGGAACACAAGAACTAAAATGAAATAACTAAACGATGTTTATTTGTAACCAATAAAAATGACAGAACTAAGACGTAACCAAAGCACACCTTTCAATAAATACAATTTGTTTTATTAAACTTGAATTTGTCTCAAAAAATTATTGAAATCTTTAACGGCAGTTTCCTCGAAAAAGGTTGGAGTTTCAAGTTCTACCAAGTATACCTTTTTTACGTGGAAATGACGCCCTCATTAGATTTTCTTGTCAGAAGTACCACATTTCGTCAAAAAAATGAAAAAAATCATCATCGGATACAGCTCCGCGGCGCCCTCTATGGCCTAACGTGATCTGATACATAAATTATTGTTTCTTAGATTAAAAATTTTTTACTTTACCAAATTTGGTGAAGATCGGTCAAGAGGTTGTTGACTTATTGCAAAAAAAAAAAAAGGAGAAAAATTCATTGACACCCTATATCTTTTTCCACAGCAACATTTTACTAAAGCATATTTCGTTATATCCTCATATTTTGGTCCAAAGAACCTACTCTTGAACTATGGCCCATTATTAATGGTCCATCCTGTATACTTGAAAATTGCGTTGTTTTAAAACCTAATCTACTAGCCATACGTGGGGCAATTTGCGACCAAAGGTTGGGATCAAATGGCCAAAAGTGAATCTTGCAGTTTGTTGTACATATTAAAAATTTATGAAAATTCAGATTTTCAGTTATTTGTTACATTTATTCTGCAAGACGGCACTGAAAGTGTAAGAATTCACTTAGAATATATTTTTTTAAAGCTTCATTAATTAATTGTGAGCAAACTTTAATTTTGTCTTGAAGGTGGCCATAAGTGGTGCTTCTGCCCTATCACAATTCATAAATTGAGTCCTAACTTTAACTGAGAATATTTTAAAAATGATGGGTAATACTGTGGAAAATGACCAAAAAAGTTATATTTAAATGCTTTACTATTTATAACCACCTCAGATAAGCATATCAATTTACGTCTCGCATTACTCAACTAACAGCTACACTTATCATTCTGATAAGATTTACATTCCACACCTACGTTTTTAAAATGAATTATCTTCAGAATTAGCTCACATATCCGTAGGCAGTACTCATAATGGATTGTTTTAGGATTATATAAAACCTAGATGCAAACTACTGATTACCATATTTTTTGTGAGAAATAAACACAAGCATAAAACTTTTTTCACGCCTGTTAATGGGATGGGTGTGTTGACGTTAAACTCAGTGTGTACAACTAAGTATATATACATACTTAAATTAAACGTAATTACAAACATCCTGTGCGGGGTAGATCGTTTCTGAATACATTTTAATCTATTTAATTCCACCAGAGCTGATCTCCTTTTTGGTTTCGTCGCACCTGCAAGAATTTTCATCAAGAGCTATTTGACACAATTGGGAGATTACAGGGTGTCCAAAAGTCAAACTAACTGTTGGAAACCATACGAAATATACATCTGCTTATTTTTAAATAGATATTATTTTGTGCTTTAATGTAGAAATCGGGAAGTAGCAACGATTTTTATATAGGTATAATATTATATTGTAAACACCTAATGAATTATGTATGTGCTAAATACCTAATATTATTTCTTTTCATCTGCATATTTGCTTACATTGTTGTAGTTGGGACTACGTTATTTAGTTTTTGACGTGTAAAAAGACTAGATTCGTTTTATGAGAACATCAAATGTTAAATTAATTGACTAAAATTTGTACTTCTATATTTTGAATCAAAATATGGGATAATTCCTATTGCGAATACATCCGTTCCTGGAATCTAATAATCGGATCCGGACTCCAATTATAACTGAGGTGCCTCGGGCTATTTACGTCAGTGTCGTCAACCCGACTGTTTTGCCGTCGAGAGACTGGTCTTGTCTTCTCTGTTTTTCATTTGTTTTTTATACTATGCATTGCATTACATAAAAATGTAGGTATTAGCCAATTGTCAATAAAATCCCCAATAATACAGTGTGCTAATTTTTATTTAGTTGTACACTAAGGTTGCCAATTCCCGGGTTTGCCATTTTGGGTCATTTTTGACCTGGCCTCAGACCTCCTGAACTTTGAAAGAAAAAAATAGATAGCTGATCTTTATTTATTTAGAAGATGGACTTTTTGGAATGTACCTAGCTATCTAAATAAATAAATAAATCAATATCAACGTTCGTAATATACCATTTTTGACAAAAGGTTATCAATTTTACAATCATCAATCATAACACAAATATGAGAAAATAGTTTCATGTCTCATAGAAGAAATTGACATTGAATTTTAATAGTTATTCCTATGATTGGGTCCACACATTAGATGGATCTCATACGATAGTTCTCCAAAATGATTCAATAATCAATTAAATTAAATATACAATAAATAATATGATAATATCAATGATTATATCCCAGAAAATGACTTTGTTTTATAGATAATTTTATTGTTATTGACGTTGTTGGCTAATTAATTCACGGAATTCTTTGCCAAATATATGCATACTGCACAGTGCACAGTATGCAAATTCTAAGGTCGCTCCTTGTACGTCATTTCCTAGTGAAATGAGGGCTATAGACCTTATCCTTATTATGATTATTTGTCCAAAGATTAATGATTTTTGAGTTTTATAGAACTTTATCTCTTTACAAATATCAAATAACTAACTGATAGATAGATATCAATTTGTGGCGTTCGTTAGGGCAGTCCTTCTTCGTTTTACAATACCATGAACCCGGAAATAAAGACAAATTCACTGATAAACATGTAATCAGAAATACATGCTACCTTCACCGTCTGTTGAATTGATAGTAGAATGCAAACAATTTTTGCAAAATAGAATTAATAAATAA
Source organism: Rhamnusium bicolor (assembly GCA_029963845.1). Classification (NCBI taxonomy): domain Eukaryota; kingdom Metazoa; phylum Arthropoda; class Insecta; order Coleoptera; family Cerambycidae; genus Rhamnusium; species Rhamnusium bicolor. The sequence continues at coordinate 82,832 of JANEYF010005070.1, read as the reverse complement.
ACCACTTACAATCTTTTTCTAGGTCAATGTTATATAGTAGACTAGTCGTGTAAATTTAAAATTTAATTACACACATGCAACATAGCAAATAATCTCAAATTATCCTTTCCACAACTCCGATCGGCGAGCCGTTTTACCTTCTGTGTATTTCTTTCTATAAATTATTCAAACAATTTTGTTATTCCCAAAATTTCCTTGAGAGAAAATTTCCAAATATATTACATATAAAATACTTATTTCAATTTAATTTTAATCAAAATTACGTCACTAAGCGACTAATCTTCAAAAAAATTGTTGCTGCACTGGCAAGATGGTAGGTACTTCCGTTGTAATTCTTGCGGGGATTCCGGTTTTAGCATTTTTGTATGTGTATTTGTTTCAAAATACATATTCTAAAGTCACACAAATATGGAAAGAAAATATGTAGGAGGTAGATCAAATAATAATTAATCTGCTATATTTTTACAACAATAAACAAACGAAAAATGGATTTATTGTCATATGCCAAATATGGTACCATACAACTGCAAATTATGATTTTCGTTTAGTGACGACACGTGTCTTTTATTTTTATCTGTAGTTTTCGATTTTCAATAAAAAAAGGAGCAATACCCCCCCGCCACCGCTGTGATTGGAGCTTGGCTTGTAATAAACCCAACCCTTGTCGGGTCAATTCCTACACAGAAAAATGTACAGGGTTATCCAACGAAAAGACTCACCCCTATATTTTGTTTATTTTTCGATTTAGAAAAAAATGTTTTAAATAAAAGCTGTAGTGAATCAAATGAGCTCTTTTAGAATCCCTACAAAGGTGGTCCCAGAAAAGCGGAACAAACCAAACTTACATTTTTTTAAATGGAATTAATATTTTAATATTTTTTTACATTTTTTGAAATCTGCATTTTTTTGTGATTTCAAACATATAGATATGGTGTATGTTATCTTTTACTGGTTTTTATTTATTACAAATTTTATACTTCCAGCATCTGCATGGTTATCAGGTTCGCCATGGATGAAAAACATTTAATTATTTGATATGTAGGTATGCCTTACAAAATAATTTAATAAATTCAAAAATCACTGTGTAGTTTTGTATGTCATATTATTTGTGAAAACGTTTTCTTTTTCAGAGTGATACGATATGTTCATTATTTATAAAAAATAAGTAAATAACAAAACTCTTCAACGGGTAACATTTTATTTGGTATAGTATGTATAATAGTAGTGTGAAATTTCTCATATGGTCCAAATGCTACTATTCGACCGACATCATAGATGTCTCTGTGGCGGATAGCGACTTGCGAAGCAAGTACCGAGAGTGGCAACCTCTAGCCCAGGTGGACACTATCATTTGTCTGTTCCATAACCTATGGCATACTGAGGAGAACTAATAAGTTCGAAACCGGTCTATGTCTGGTTAGGAATTGACAAATGATATTGGCTACCGATCTATCATGATTTGAAGGTATAATCCAATGCAGGTCGGGGTATTTGCCCGCTGTGTAGTTGTTTCGTTCAAATCATATTTAATAAATGTATAATAGTAGTTACAGTAATAATTATTACCATGGCCAACCTGATAACCTGGCAGATGCTGGTAGTATAAAATTTGCAATAAATAAAAAACAGTAAGAGATATGATACAACATATCTATATATCTAAAATTACAAAAAAAAACCAGATTTCAAAAACGTAAAAAATATAGGGTGTTTCATTTAAAAAAGTATAAGTTTGGTTTATCTCGCTTTTATGGGACCACCTGTATATTCTTTGTAGGAATTACAAAAGAGTTCATTTGATTCACTACAACTTATTTTTTTAAATTTGAATTTAGCGCCAAAGCAATATAATGTTAGAGTTGGTACGACTGGCTGGGTCAGATTGACAGTTCAGTCTAAAGAGTCTTATGGAAGTTAGTGGGCAAGATAGCCACCATTTTATGTACTCCCTATTTAAGCGTTTTGTATATTAAATAATATAATAATCAGTGTTTGTTTTTGTCCCCTCGCCACCTCACAATTTGAACATTTTTTTCTAATTCCAAAAATAAACAAAATATAGGGGTGGGTCTTTTCATTGAATAACCCTGTACATAATAGTTCAGACTCGTAGACCAGGCACCAGGTAATTTAATAAGGAAATACTAGGCCCCATGCAAAAAATATAATTTTGGCATTTTTGAAATCTCTGCTTAATATAAAAAACAGTGTGTAAAGAGTTTTTCTTTATTTTATCTTTTACAAAATTTATTCAACATTAAAGTTTGAATTAATCCATTCGCGCTCAAACACCGCCTGCCGGGCAGATCGATCTGGTGACGTCACAGAACAGGAACTATCATACTGCAAGTGAACACAAAGCAAGCAAAACAAGTGGTGTTATATTTTGTGTTGTGATTGTTATGAAATTTTAAGTGATCTATAATGATCAATTCCTCAAAATCATCATATTGATGTATCGTGCCGATGTGTAAAAATACCTCAATAAAAACACCCAAAAAACTTTTACCCAAGTTCCAAAAAACGAAAAACGTAGGAAATTGTGGTTAAAGATGATTAAACGGGATCCAAAAGAAGTTTTCAAAAAAAAAAGTTGCGTTTTTGGATGCGAGGATCATTTTGATGTAATTAAAAAAATAATTCAAAAAATAAATATGCAATGGCAATAAAAAATAATATATCATGGAAAAGGCATAGCAGGATAACGAGAGGGATTCTGGGTTTGGAACAATTTTTCAGATTTTTTTATATGTTATTTTGGGATATTTTCTACTGGGTGTTACTGAAAATCATCGGACACAAAGTTGTCAATTATCCCTTTTGGGTGAGACCCATTTGTAACTAATGTTAATTTTAAATGGATTTAAATCGCAAATTCAAAGAATTTTAACTTAAAAACGATAAAGGGCGTCCAAAAATACTTTCTCTAAAATTACTTTTATACAGGGTGTATTTAAAATTCTCACACATATCTAACAAAAGTACCTACATCTATTTTTTTTATAAAAAAACATTTATATGGATTTAGGGATATTAATGCCTAGGTAACTGGACGAGTTCGAATGGCAAGTGATTTAATTTTTATACAGGGTCAAACAGAAAACCACATGAAAAATGGCATTATGAATTGGGTTGAAATAATTCGTATTAGCTACAATTTTGCCCACAGTCAAAAGAATATTTTAATTTTTATACAGAGTGATTGAAATAAATGTTTGGACATATTTTTATTTTAATAAACTAATACATTCTCTATGTTTGTTTGAAGTCATTAATTTTTGTGCTTATTGTGATTTTGACTACGGCAAATTATTTATTTTATTCTTGCAAGGTTTCTATTAATAAAATATCGTAAAAAACATGAGGTACAAATTAGGGAGAAAATAGCTAATGGTTATTTTATTACGTCTGAAATAATTTAATATAATAATAATAATAATATATTTATTCATCCAACTGATCATACAATTATGACATAGGATAAGTCAACAATAACCAGAAAATATTGGAAGACAGTTTATAAATTTATACCGCAAAAAATATAAATATTTTAAATTAAATTAAATTCATACATGTTACAAATTAACTTTAGACAACTTACATAGACACTTTTGTTACCGTGTCCTTTTCATTTTTTTTTTTTTTAGTTGAAAAATGACATGGATAATTATTTGAAGTGGAAAATGATGGGTGGGATAAAATTAATGAAACATGACGCAGTTCCACATAAGTTTCAGTGCCAGACAAAAAGAAAATTAACATTTTCTGCGGAAGCTTCTGGTTTGTTAAATATAACAATGCAACAATTGTATTGGCATACAAATTTTATTTTTACTTTAATTCATATACAATTCATATAAATAAATCAAAATAATCGCAAAGCGGTTGATAACTAAAAAATTAAAAATAAAGTTGTATTGACAAATATTATTCATCATTGTAACATTTATTATGAACAAAAATAAACGTTTTTATTATCATTATTAGTTAGTTATACAAATATATTTACCACGTAACTTCTAACCTAATTTATTTAAAATATACAAGCTATCTATAGATATTAAACTTACGTACCTGTTTGCTTTTATTCCTCTAATTTCTGCAGAAGAAAACAAAACGCTTTTTGAAAAAACTCTGTTATCATTATTGAATCAACTTTCGGTAAATTGTCCGATTGAGCTTTGGAATAACTTGTTCATTCATAGTTTAAAACTTATTATCAAGTCACATTTAAATAAGCACTACAATATCAATAGCTCAGACAGAACATAATCAAATAATTTCAGGAAACAATCACCCGTACTTAATTAATGCATGAACTATATAAGTATCATACCGTTCACCACTGGGAGATTTCCTGCTTCGTGACGTCGCACCAATAGGCATTTTCAGACACGCCTCCAGCATCTGATATTTAGTAATTTAGGAATTTTCTAGGTAGAAATTATTAAAACAGATTTGCTAATGTTTAATAACACTATTAAAATATGTGAATAATTTTAAAAATTAATATTAGTAATAAGTGTTTCCTACAAAAAAGTTAATATTTTAGGAGATATTCGCGAAAAACTCAATTTTGGCGCCATTTCGTCAATATGGCGTCTAACACCGACATCGTACGAGGGGGGAAAACTTCACATGAGTGGCGGGAGATGTAATTAAAACGATTAAAACAAACTTCAGATTTCCTGAAATTATTTCCTTATAGAGCATTTTTTTACTCTGTGACGCCTGGCCTATCGAGCTATTAAAGAAAATTATATTTTCTGTGGAATCGCGAAGAAAATGTAGTTTACTTCATGCCATGCCATGCCAAGATTTAAAATTACCTACCTATAGAATTACCGAGATACCTAACAATCTACAACAAAATTACCTACAATTTGTATCCGTGCTTATTAAAATTATATTGTAATATAACATCAGTAGTCATAAAACTGTAAAAACTTGAATCGAGAACGTGGAGTATGAGTACAGAATACCCAGTACAAGATATTAGGTATTTATAATGTGAGTTAATGCAATGATATTTATTCGGATGATTCTATGGAAGATTTACAATATTGAAATGTAATTCACCAGACATTTTCAAAGTCTAATAGCATTATTAACAAATAGGAATCATTATACTTTCCTCGAAACGTAAAATTATTCTCTTCTCTTTATCAATGTTTAAATTAAACAAAATAACGTTTATATTTATTAATTCTACGAAAAAGATATCGCATACTTTTCAAATAAATATACAGGGTAGTCCACGTCTGCACAAAAGATTTTAACTACAAATAAATTGGAAACTGCAAAATTTTACAAAAGCGCTTTTTTCTTCAGAATACCATAGACAATTTAGCTGTTTACAATTTTTTTCAAAGATGTCCACCGGCGTATCTCTTATCTCTATAAAAGGGTATGTAACTCCCGTATCTACGTCAATGGCTTTCTGTTACTATTTTTGACTTGAATTGTAAATGCGGCTTTACATAGAAAGGTGATATACCAAATTTGAAAACAATAGCTTTTATCTTTTTTTAGATATTAAATTATAAACTTTTCCAAGTTATCTAAGTTATCGTGCATTTTTGAATTATATTCATAGAAGAAATTATTATTATTTTTACATTCCTGAAGTTTGTGCTTCGGAAACTGGACCACCCTGTATAATAAATAAGAAAAATATATAGCTACTAGAACGTATGGACATGTGTATGGATTTTACATCTACCATCATACCTCATGAAATCTCGAGGTATTTGAATCAGAATTAGAGTGGCATTGAAATGTTATTTAAAAATCAGACAAAACATTCATTATTTTTTGTTTTACATTTTCAAAAATATATTAGGACCAAAGTGCGCCAACTTGAATATATCCCATATCCACCAAATTATTCACAGTATTTCTAATGGAATATCGAATTAAGTGACAACGCATTTTTCAAACATTAGAAAATAATTACATTTTTCTCGAAACCTTTTTTCAGATAGATATGGACATTGCACCTGGATCAATCAAAAGATCGCATCCAACGATGGAAATAAATTGCATCCAACGATGGAAATAAATATGGAGTGTTCTATTTGAAAAAAAGAAAAGTTATTCATGTTGAAAGAGTTTCAAGTGTAGGTTCCAATATCTACGATTTTGTATCAAGTATGCATTTTGTCAACAGTGAAAATTATAGAGTGATTCATGTAGAAACGAACTGCACAAACCGCAAGTTTCTAACTTTTATTGTTTAGAATTAGATGATAATCAGAATGCTGCGCTGTAATCGTGCTATTTTATAAAAAATTCTTAAAACTGTATGTTTTAGGCACCATGTATGATACAAAAAGTTGAGCATAAAGCCAACCTAATATTAATTGAGGAATCCAAAAAATCCAGTGATATTCCATTTATAACGAAGTTATGTACTCCCAGGCTAAACCGAACACCTTGTGTAATCACTAATCAGAAATAGTTTCTAGCTATGCACCACATGAACGGGTGCTTTTATTTGAAGCATGTCTTCTTAAATCTATAAAGATAGGAAGAAACCGTCTTAGTTGTAACACCCTGTATATACCTATTGACACTAATTTTTTTTCAAGTGAACGTTTATGGGGTCAGAGAATACATAAAAATGGAATTACGGGTATATACCGGGGTATATATACTAAATTGGAATCCACAACGGAGCTATAAACACTGGTGTTTCGGAATAATTGTTCCTCGTTAGCGCAGCGTAGCTTAAGGAACATGATTTAGAAGATGAGAGAATAGATCTGGAACAAAAATTGAAAAGTAGATGAAAAGTACAGGACACAGTTCCATTTGTGCGATTGTTTCCGATGTGGTATATTGTTGCCCTAAAAGGTGGCACATCAGACAAAACGACTCAAATGGAATACTATGTACTGTACTCTACACACTTCTTAATGTTTATACTAGATCTATTCCATTCTAGATCACATTCTTTAAGCTATACTGTGGTAAAAAGGAACAATAATTTCGAAATACCGGTGTTCGTAGCTGCATTGTTGTTTCCATTTTGGAGCAGATGGCATAATCCTTTTTTTAAATTAATTCTAATTTAACTTTTACCTTTACTTATACCCAATCTCTATTTATTTAAAAAATTACAAGAAAATTATTACCTATTATTTTATCTTTAATACTAATTATATAAAACCTGAGAAAAAACGAAAACTATTATAAAACTATAGAAAAACATAGAGGTACTTAAAAACTTTCTGAAATAATTATTTTAAAAAATATAGTTAAACTCAAAGTTAAACTGTAACCTCTAAAGAATATCATTCTTCCCATAAATACATAAGATAAAAATAATAGGTACTCCATTTCTACCATGTATAAAAAGATCAGATGTAACATAAACTCAAAATTAAACCAATATTTTTTCAGGAAAGAAAATTTTAATCAGTCTTATAGGATGTGACTTTCACATCCTACATTTAGGTATGAAAAAAAGGTCAATTACTTATCAAGTCAATTACTTATCATGTCAATTACTTATCAAGTGAAATTTGATTATGGCATATTTCACCACCAGCTACTGTAAATATAATCATAATTACACTAAAATAGTCGAGAAAATATATTATTTCGAGTATCATTTTTCTAGTAAAATGATGAACAGAACTCAAAACAGACAATAAATTAATAAAATACACTTGTCTACATTTCCCTTGTCACTAAAATTGTACTTCCATAATGTTTAAATGTAAGATCCATAAGTAATCAGAAAATCAAAGTTACAAACTCATTTCAAGAAAATTTAATATTAGTTTCCCTCGAGGGTTTCTTAAAGAAAACATAATACCTATATAAATAGCTATAAAACTTTTTTTGCAATGTCAGAAAAAATCGAATACAATCGAATTATAAATTTAAAATTAAAAAATCAAATTTATTTTTGTTTGTCATTATAAAGGCAAATGTGAGGGCAAATGTAATATTTATATTTGAGACTTATAAATAGGATGCGTACCACCTTCTATGAGTGTAGAATATATAATATTTAACTCTTAGTACTATCTCATAATATTTCTATGTTGAAAAGTCAAGCCTAATATTGCAAAGATTTATAAGAGGATTTATATTACAATGTATTTTGTGTATGTACCTATGTAATACACATTGACTTGCTTCTTGATTTATAATCATGGAGATAAAATTTATTGTTTATATTATTTGACTATTAAATACATGTAGCAGTATTGACTTTAAAGATAAATCAACTTAGAGATAAAGTCAACTTCTATCTGTCTATATCCTACTATTCTGCACAACACACCATTTATTAATCTACTAATTAACCATATTACTGAGAATATATTACATACTTATAAAATCCTTGATGCCATGGGAGATAACTTAGTACTACTATAGCAGTTTCTGACTTAGGATCGTGACGACAAAAACCAAAAGTCCATTTTGATTCTAAATCCGTAAGCACAAATGAATAGTGCTGTATAACATCACTAAAAAATTAAAGTTATTATGTTACGATCCTTAATCCTTAACACATTAAACTTTACATACTTTTCAAATGTGTACGGATATGCAAATTTGGGTACTGATCTTAAAACTTCTTCATCCTTATATTTTTCAGGAAACTGTTGAATTATCCATGGGTCCTTGTCACCTGTCGGAGGAACAACCTCACAAAAAACATTCAAAAAATGTTTGACATTCTCCCTGAAAGATATATTAGTCACTGTCCACTCGACTTTTAATAATAGATCAGTTTAGGGTTATGGACTTTTCACCCCTACGCAATATAATTACATTTAAATAATAAAAAAGTGATAGAACTCACCTAATTCTGGAACCCAATACAGTAGTAGCTGTAACGAGCTTATTATTCCATAACAATATTGCACTTGTAGCACTCAACACAAATTTGGGGGCATTTTTTAAAGTTTAATAACACATATTGAAAACACAGAACAGAAAAACTACACAACACCACTCATCATAGTAACTGGTAACGTGAACTGACAAGTGACAGAACGGGAAGGGAAATAAGAGAAAATAGGTTAGAAAAAGATGACTAATGACAGCCAGGTCTACCATAATACATTAATGTGAAAGTAAAAGTAGAAACCCATATTATTGGCAATGAAATTGTCTTCAAAACTTGTACTACTGCCACAGAACCAGTGTTTCAGAACAACTATTATGTTTTGAGATCCGTACAAATATTGAATTACTAAACTTCTTCCAGATGTTTTCATATTTTCTAGACCAAACTTTCAAAACCTGTAAAAAACTATGATTTACCTAAATGATGGAGTATCTATCTATAACTAATTGAATACGTTGGATCCATGATTTGTCAGATTTATTTTACCCAGTGAGAAAATAAATGTGTACATTTTCATTTTCCTTTCCTGACAATTTCTTTAAAACGATGTGGCTTCATCCGTTTTAAAAAATATTTATGAGATATTAAATATATGTACCTCGGTGCTTTAAATATATTTTTAAACGATGTCTTATAATAACACTGACGTATAGTTTTTCACGAAACTGCACTCGACGTGCGTTTTGCCAACCAAGTTGGCATCATCTGGAGTTGATTAAAACTAAACTTATGCTAACAATCTATCCTATTTATGTAATAGAAAAGTTTTTAGACCGACTTATTAATTGTTGGAAAATTTTTTTGGGTAAGTGACCTATTTTGAGAAAAACTACTTTTTTAACTTGCCGACGTTTCGGTAATTTTTATTACCATCTTCAGGGCAATTAATTATGAGTTTTTCCTGGTCACCATAAAATATATATAAACAGGAAACAAACAGATAAAATCGTTGGGTATTAAGAAACCTTCTTTAATGTACTTATGTAACATATATACACACATATATATATATATATATATATATATATATATATATATATATATATATATATATATATATATATATATATATATATATATATATATATATATATATATATATATATATATATATATATATATATATATATATATATATATATATATCACTTATAAAGGTACAATTATCAGACTGTAGTATGTAATGGTAATGACACGAATATTATTATATTATACCTAAAATATTCTCACGGTTAGGATAGATAGGGTAGATTGTTAGCATAAGTTTAGTTTTAATCATCTCCAGATGATGCCAACTTGGTTGGCGAAACGAGCGTCGAGTACAAAAACAGAGCTAGGTTATGTTATTTATAAGTTTCAAGCTAGGGTTACCAACCGTACTCTACGGGTATATGTACTATTTTGAGGCTAAAAATATTAAGTACTCTAACTTTCTTGTTTTAAACTTAAATGTACTCTTTTAAAATTAAGAACAAAATCATAAAAATATGAAACTGTCATAAGTTTATCAAGACAGGTCCTTATGGTTCACATTCGGTACTTTACAGATAAGATCTATATAATGTAACTTTTCTAGTGTTAATGTAGAATATTCTAATATTTAGTAATTCTATCTAATAATATTGTGTTAATCACATTAGGTGCTTAGAGCTTATACAGAAACAAAGTACGCAGAATAGAGTGAAGAGTAGTAGCATTAGTTTTAATTAAGCAAGTCTTGTCACAAATACAATATTACAATGAGTTGGATAAAGGATACTCTATGTTCAAAAAAATCAAAACAGAGCGTGAATCTCGTGAATCTTGTAACGTAGATATAGTTTCTTCCTCTTTGGCCCATTTATTTTTTTCAATTCAGTTGCTGGACTTTTTATTTTAAATTATTTACACCTAGTATAGGTATTTTGCTCGATATCTTGTTATAATATAAAAAAACGTTTCTGTCATAATATATATTATACAGGGTGTTCCGATTTTACTGTTATAATAGAAACAGGTTATAGAACATATGTAATTTTAAGACAAAGGTTTTCTGTAAACATCTATCGAAAAATATTTCGTAAGGGAGTTACATCCCCTCAAAGAAGTGCTTCTGTTGATGGGTTTTCCCACTATTTCAGGAACCGTTAAATATAAAATTATGAAATTTGGTACAATTTATAACTTTTATGGGTCTAAACGAATTCTAAGAACAAAATTTAAAGAAAAATATTTCTTTATGTTTATTATTTTGTAGTTTCATTGTAGTAGATCTAAAATTAATTTTAATCTCAGTAAACACCAATGTATGGGCCAGGTAAAAGCCCAGCAGGGGCCCATACTTTGGTGTTTACTGGGATGCTATTTTATGGTCTGTAACATAAATTTTAAATTAATTTTTTGGAAACAGTAAATGTAACACATCTTTAAAAAAAATTAAATTTTATAAGTTCATTAAACCGTTTGTGATTTTCTGCTGGAACAAACCCAAGAACCATAAATTTATGGTTCTTGGAACAAACATATTTGTGACTTGTTTGAGTAGTTAAAGTAGTATCTTTTTATTTTCTGGCTCACTCTATAACATCACTCCAACTTCATAGTAGTCGGTATAAAAGGGATCTATATATCTTGTGACTGACTGTGATAAAGTTGTGTAAATATAACCTATATTGAAAATTTTAGTAATGTTAATACGACCAAATATTTTCCCAAAGTCTATTAAAGATGCCTTTGTAACAGGCTTTGTGTTTATTATAATTCCCCTGATATACTACTTCGAACCTCTTGTTGTCCTGCCAAGATATTACAAGCAATGGAGCTTATGGTACAATTTTCATTTCTTCATGGCCAGTATCATATTATTCAATGTCAGTTCGAACCTATTAGCTATAATTATATGCGATACAAGCATAAGAGGAAGGGTTTTACCTACGAATTGGACATCTAACTGGAGATATTGCAGCGTGTGTGAATCGGTAGCCCCTCCAAGGTCTTGGCACTGTAATACTTGTAATGTGTGCATTTTAAAGAGAGATCATCATTGTATCTTCACTGGCTGTTGCATTGGACATGAAAATCATCGTTACTTTCTAGTGTTTGTGTTTTATATGTTTGTTGCGACCGTATACGCCTCATATTATAATGTTTATTTTCTCTGGGACTACATAAATCTCGGCTCATGGAGTTCTATAGCCAAAATAGTGTTCCCTTTGGCTACTCTGTTTATGGAATGGACTGAAAATCAGCTACACGTGTTTTTCATTATAATAGTTTTGTTGGGAGGTGCATTTACAGGTGCTCTGTTATGCTTTCATATAGACTTAATGTTGAGAGGTGTAGTTACTTTTGAGCGTAATGAGAAAAGTAAATACGACAGAGGTAAAATGGAAAACATGAAAATTGTCTTGGGTAAGAAATGGTATTTAGTTTGGCTATCACCATGGATTGAAAGTGAGTTGACTTGTGACGGAATTAACTGGAGTAATGCATTTTCTGAAAAGGCTAAGTAAAAAAATTAAATCAGATCCAGATTGTTTTTGTCTTATATGAATTCTTCAAGTCGAGTTGATTTACTACATTTAAATGTTTCTTCAACAATCAGAAGATTTATTAGTAAGTCATATGTGTTATTGTTGAATTAATAGAAATAATTCTGTAGATATGATTTTCTACATTTGTTTATTTTATCGACATTGCTAATAAAATCTACCCATAATTATCTCATGTGTTTCCTCGACTATGCTTTGTTAAGTAACATGTACAAAATGGTGATAAACAATGTAAAATCTGTACCAATCTAATCAAAATGCCAAACATTTGTAAAAAGTGATTATTTAACACAATTTAATGAGTTACTTTTGATTGTTTCCAGAATATTAGTTGCACAAATTACCATGGTTGAACTCTTTAACATTTATATTTGTGTAACTTTCTATGGAAAGTTACACAAATATAAAAGCATGAGGTGGTAAGGCTACTGCACAAGCCTCAAATAAATAGTGGCCCTCAGTAATATGTATTTTATTATTGTCATGGAGGGTAGTTACCAAAAAGCAGCCGTTTTGCTCGTGACAGTCTATATAAATATTTAAACAATCAGGTTATAATTTTCTGTGGATGAACTATTCTAGTGTTCACCCACTGAAAATTATATCTTGATTATCATTATGCGTGTGTATCCGTGTTTGTGCTTATATATTCACTAAAGGCTTTGAGAATAACTGTCTTAAGTCTAAATAGGTGCCGATTTCTGAAGCCCTAACACCAATAGTGTGATTTGTGTGGCAATCGTAATTGTCTTATTTTGAAAGAACTATATATTGCCATAAGAAGTTCCTTGTAAGACCAATCATTTTTATTTTTTTCAGTCAGTGCAATGACTTGCACAGTCTCTGACAAAGTAAATTATCATCATTTCTGACATTAACTTGTGTACCTCTCTGAAATTGAAAATATTGTCAAGTTTACTAAGTTCATACCTTCATACCGAGCTCAAAACTATTCTTAGGACTTATAAAAGAATGTTTCCCAGTAAGAACTAAAACAAAATGTACACATTTTGAGCAGACGAAAATAGAGATATTTATTGAGGGCAATTTTGACCTACATATTTAAAATGACTTTTATAAAACCAACCAGTCAAAAGGCCTTCATAATAGTCAATTTATTGTATTAATTGGTGGATACTGATTAAAGCATGGGTGTTTTAAAAGTGGTTATCTCAAAAATGGTATATCCAAAGAAATCACCACAAAACTTTAAATGTTAAGAGTATCAAAGAATAAAAAAACAGTGGATAAGCTCAGTGATGCAGAAGTTCCACACATATGCACCAAACTTATTTCATTCGCCAATATTTGTTACAAACAGACATGAAAGATCACACATCTAATAGGAATTGACACCATGATAACATTTTTGTCAAAACCTATTTCAGGGATTATTATTTTGCCTATTATTACACTTAAAACCAGATACTGAGACTTTTATTTGAGGCAGCTTCTCGTGTTTTCAATAGAGCATCTGCAACTGACGTCATATATTCAGTTTGAAGTATCAACAGTAAACAAATAACGACATTACCTACAGTGAACACTTGTCAATGAATTGTCAAAAGTTTAGGAAAAGAGGATTATAGAAAAGTTTTTATAATAAAACGGTTCATAAAACATGTTCTGTAATGTTTATTTATTTATTTATTTTAACCAGTACCTACATAATACATTTGTTCATATTTAGATACATTATTAGTTATTACAAAGAACTGCCTGAGCTAATATAATTAGTTTGTGTATTGAAAATAACTTTAAATTAACATAAATGTAGTATGCAGTACCTATCTGTAATACAAGTTTATACTAATGTATTAAGGATGTTGTTACAGTACAAGTTGAAATTAATACTTTAAATATGAAATTGAAGTTAAACTATAGATAAGTAAAAGTGATAAGTACTTTAGAGTAGATTAGATTGTGAGTAGGTTGTTGAAGGTTCTAGTGGCCTCTCTTCACTGCGACCTAAAAAAAATGTTTTGTGATAACCCTTATATCTATGTGTATCCATTCATTTCTAGGCTTCTGAAGAAACCTAAAACTTTCCTGGGAGCTGTTGTTCCCACTTCAGCAGGTATTGTGTGCTCCAAATGTTGTAGTATTTGATGGATTAGGAATTAGGAGCTTGCATGACCAAAGTATACATATGTTCCGCGTTTTCTGCTTCATTTGTACAGAAACGACAATGTCGTTTTGAGCTTTGCCCATTTCTTGAGATGATATGTCAGTAAGCAATGATCTGTGAGAAGGCCTGTATGTATTCTTAACTTTTGTTTGCTGAGTTCGATAGCTCTCTAGCTTTTTTATAAGTAGTTTATAAACTTCATCGCTTGTCGTTTTCCTGAAGTTAACTTCCAGGAGGAGGATTTATGTCCGTTGTCCTATTTTCTGACCTCGTCAGTTGTGTGGCTTTTAGATATTTCACAAAATGGTTCTCGCTCGATCAATGATGATCATGCACCTTCCTTTGCAAGGCAATCTTATTGCCTTCTATTTCTTTACACCCTGGCACCCATATTAGCGTAACCTTGTTCTTTACTGTTTGTAGAATATTCCCAGACTAATATTTTAGAATAGGCACAACAATAACTTTAGCTAATCAGTTTTTCAAATAAATTAAAATTCTTATTTTTTAATTCTCTTTTAAATTTGTTAAAAATTTTACGGTTTTTGTTAGCGGCTGTAAATGGTTAAAAAATTGTTATTTAAAGTAGACTGGTTTTAATTTATACTTCAAACTGAAGATGTCATGGCGTAACTGATGCAGATACACCGTTGAATGTGAAGAGGTGCAACCTATGTTTTTTTAAATAGAAAAACCTATATATTTTTTGATTTCTGAAATTTACACTTTCTTACGATTCCAATGAAATATATATGTTATATCTTTGCTCCAACCGCTTGCACAATATACTGCTTTAAATATCGATTTTATTTATAAAATTTACTTAGAGCATTATTCCAAATCTTATTAGCCATTCATGGCTAATAAGATTTAAAAATTAATATACTCCTTTTATTAATCTCAAAAAAACTTAATCTCGATATAATTTGTATTTACAAAACTGCTCAAAGTTTCGTCTACCATGTTCCCAACAAAGACGATATATCCACTCTAAATTATTGAGACAATTGGTTATATTTTGATTATAATTTTTGCGTATTTCATCGATCACATTAAAATTTTTTCTTGGAGTTCGCTTAAATTTGCTGATCAGTCTTTATACGCCTTATTTTTTAAATAGCCCCATAGAAATGTGTTGAGGGGTGTCAAATCAGGGCTATCTGCCGGCCAGCGAATTGTTCCATTTCTTCCAACAAACTACAACCGGCTGATACTTATTTTGACAGGTAACAATCAGTAGTAACCAAATATCATATTACATTGTTTTTTCCAGGCTAACTCGATACAGCCACAAATATTGAATTTACGTAATGTCTATACAGTATCAAAAAACACCGAAATTGTAATGAGAAATGGGTACTTGTAACATAAAAACAAATATATATTTTTCACGGCAAATTTAATTCTTATGCGAATTTTTAATATTCATGCAAAAATCGATATTCAAGCAGTATATTATGTAAACAGCTGGAGCAAAGATATATATCATTGGAATCGTAAAAGAAACGTAGATTTCAAAAAGTGAAAAATATACAGGGTGTTCTATTTAAAAAAACATAAATTTACATATATTACTTCTACATGCGATGCTCAATTGTTTTTTTTTTTGAAAACACATTTTTTAAAGCACCTAAAACATCTTACAACTTTTATATAAAACTTTTTTTTCCAAAGTGAAAAAGGATTATGACCCAGGACATCTTTTAATAACCCTGTACAGTTGCGGTCAATAAATAGGACAGCACTTCTTGTGTAGTGGAAGAGTGACTTTTTAAATGCATGTCAGTCTTAACCTATTAATATTAATAATCCCAAAGGTACAACTAAATTTAAGCAAACGTCTGTGATAAGAGTTGTCCTATTTTTTATTGACCGCAGCTGTACCTACATAAATTAAAGACTAATTAAATTAACATAACTAACAAAACATGTAAATATAAAATTTTATTTTCTGGAAATGGACGAATTTAGCACCAAATCAGTATTGACAGCATCTCTAAAATATATCACTATATATCAAAAAATTGTCCTCACACTTCATCAAATGTTACAAATACATATTATAATTTTAATATAGGATCAAATGGCACTATTAGTGTTAAGTACAAAAAGTTATACAGGGTATATTTTTACTAGATTTATAAATATGTTTTTTCGGTAAGTTAGGCTTATATTTAACACTGTTGAAAACAAATTGTAAGTTGCAGATCTGTACAGACATGATGAGTTAAAAATGTATTAATGATGTTCTAGGGCAGATTCCCACTCTAGAATTATTATATGCAAACAAATATTTTATACAATTCTATATGCAAGAATAATTTTGCCACAGGTAAGGGTGTTATTTATGCAAATGCCTATATTGAGGTCTATAAGTTAGGTTGTTTTTAATAAGGCCCAGACATAATTTAACCATCGTTGTCTGACATTTTTTAAATTTCTTGATTTAATTAGAATTATATATTTTTAATATTTAAAAGTATTAAGTCCTTGCCAGTCGTGTAAAATATACAATTTTCCGATTTTCCAAAACAAAAATTGAGAAAAATTTTGTTATGGTTTAAAAGGAGGAATATAACTAAATGATAATTAATGTGGTAATAATTTTGTGTTGTATTGCATTCTTTTTACACCACCATAAAAAGGAAATGTAAAAAATTACGAAATTAGAACCATAATAATTTTCATTTGTGAGTCATAAAGTATGACCTTCATTTGAACTGTTACTACATGTTGTAATGGACCACATTAGTTATGATGTCATATAAGTAATAATAATTATGCAGCCAACCTTAAAGAATCGTGGCATACTGGTTGCCTATATGTAATACTGGAATTTGACCTTTTGCTCATGAATATAAAGAAGACATTTTTGAGGGTTAGAACACGGCACAGATTTTTTTTCTCCCTTGAAAGATATATATAAGAACTTTTGCTTACTATCCAGCATGAACAAAATATGTTAGAATATAATAATAATAATGTTTATTTGTAAATGCATTTATAAATAATTATATAATTACAAGTGTCAAATAAACAAGCACCACAAAGCAGTGATGGTAATTTTTCCCTAGATTCAGGATTTTATTTCAAATAAGGAAATAGGGAATTTAGCGGATTTTTTTCAATTTAAGGGAATATTCTTTTCTTTTTTATATAATATCTGCTAAATTCCCTTTTATCCTATTTAAAGTAAAAACCTAAATCTAGAGAAAAATTTTCTATATCTGGCATCATTGCCACAATGCCGACAGCTCTCCATGGATTTTACTGTTTATTATAATGCATTAATAAATTTAATGTGTTTGTGCTTATAGATTCACTAAAGGCTTTGAGAATAACTGTCTGTAGTCTAAATAGGTGCCGATTTCTGAAGCCCTAACACCAATAGTGTGATTTGTGTGGCAATCGTAATTGTCTTATTTTGAAAGAACTATATATTGCCATAAGAAGTTCCTTGTAAGACCAATCATTTTTATTTTTTTCAGTCAGTGCAATGGCTTGCACAGTCTCTGACAAAGTAAATTATCGTCATTTCTGACATTAACTTGTGTACCTCTGAAATTGAAAATATTGTCAAGTTTATTAATTTCATACCTTCATACCGAGCTCAAAACTATGTATTCTTAGGACTTATAAAAGAATGTTTCCCAGTAAGAACTAAAACGAAGTGTACAAATTTTGAGCAAACGAAAATAGAGATATTTATTGAGGGCAATTTTGACCTATATATTAAAAAGACTTTTATAAAACCAACCATTCAAAAAGCACTTCATAATAGTCAATTTGTTGTATTAATTGGTGGATACTGATTAAAGCATGGGTGTTTTACAATTGGTTATCTCAAAAATGGTATATCCAAAAAAAATCACCACAAAACTTTAAATGTTAAGAGTACCAAAGAATAAAAAAACTGGATAAGCTCAGTAATGCAGAAGTTCCACACATATGCACCAAACTTATTTCATTCGCCAGCCAGCGAATTGTTCCATTTCTTCCAACAAATTACAACCAGCTGATACTTATTTTGACAGTAGTAACCGAATATCATATTACATTGTTTTTTCCAGGCTAACTTGATACTGCCACAAATATTGAATTTACGTAATGTCTATACAGTATCAAAAACACCGAAATTGTAATGAGAAATGGGTACTTTTAACATAAAAATAATTTTTTGATTTCATAATGAATTACTAAACAAATATATATTTTTTCACGGCAAATTTAATTCTTATGCGAATTTTTAAAATTCATGCAAAAATCGATATTCGAAGCAGTATATTATGTAAACGGCTGAAGCAGATATATATCATTGGAATCGTAAAAAAAATTGCAGATTTCAGAAAGTGAAAAATATACAGGGCGTTCTATTTAAAAAACATAAATTTACATCTATAACTTCTGTATGCCATGCTTAATTGGTTTTTTTTTAAATACATTTTTAAAGCGCTTAAAACATCTTACAACTTTTATATAAAACTTTTTTTTCTAAAGTGAAAAATAAAAGAGTTATGACCCGGGACATTGTTTTATAACCCTGTACAGTTGCGGTCAATAAATAGGACAGCACTTCTTGTGTAGTGGAAAAGTGACTTTTTTAAATGCATGTCAGTCTTGACCTATTAATATTAATAATCCCCAAGGCACAACTAAATTTAAGCAAACGTCTGTGATAAGAGTTGTCCTATTTTTTATTGACCGCAGCTGTACCTACATAAATTAAAGACTAATTAAATTAACATAAGTAACAAAACATGTAAATATAAAATTTTATTTTCTGGAAATGGACGAATTTAGCACCAAATCAGTATTGACAGCATCTCTAAAATATATCACTATATATCAAAAAATGTCCCCACACTTCATCAAATACATATTATAATTTTAATATAGGATCAAATGGCACTATTAGTGTTAAGTACAAAAAGTTATACAGGGTATATTTTTACTAGATTTATAAATATGTTTTTTCGGTAAGTTAGGCTTTTATATTTAACACTGTTGAAAATAAATTGTAAATTACAGTCCTGTACAGACATGATGAGTTAAAAAATGTATTAATAATTTTCTAAGGCAGATTCCCCACTAGAATTATTATATGCAAACAAATATTTTATACAATTCTATATGCAAGAATAATTTTGCCACAGGTAAGGTTGTTATTTATGCAAATGCCTATATTGAGGGCTATAAGTTAGGTTGTTTTTAATAAGGCCCAGACATAATTTAATCATCGTTGTCTGATATTTTTAAATTTCTTGATTTAATTGAATTATATATTTTTAATATTTAAAAGTATTAAGAGTCCTTGCCAGTCGTGTAAAATATACAATTTTCCAAACCAAATTTATCCAATTTAACGTAAAAAAGTTAAAAATTTTTTTTGTTATGGTTTAAAAGGAGGAATATACCTAAATGATAATTGATGTGGTAATAATTTCATGTTTTATTGCATTCGTTTTTACACCACCATAAAAAAAGAAATGTAAAAAAATTACGAAATTAGAACCATAACAATTTTCATTTGACTTTCATCTGAACTGTTACTACATTTTGTCCTAATGGACCACATTAGTTATGATGTCATATAATAATAATAATTATGCAACCAACCTTAAAGAGTCGTGGCACACTGGTTGCCTATATGTAACACTGGAATTTGACCTTTATGCTCATGAATATAAAGAATACATTTGTGACGGTTAAAACGGCACAGAATTTTTTTCTCCCTTGAAAGATATATTTAAGAACTTTTGCTTACCATCCAGCGTGCATAAAATATGTTAGAATATAATAATAATAATGTTTATTTGTAAGTGCATTTATTAATAATTATATAATTATTGTGATAGTGTCAAATAAACAAGCACCACAAAGCATGATGGTAATTTTTCCCTAGATTCAGGATTTTATTTCAAATAAGGAAATAGGGAATTTAGCGGATTTTTTAAATTTAAGGAAATATTCTTTCTTTTTATATAATATCTGCTAAATTCCCTTTTTTCCTATTTAAAGTAAAAACCTAAATCTAGAAAAAAAATTCTCTAGATCTGGCATCACTGCCACAAAGCGACAGCTGTCCATGGATTTTAGTGTTTATTATTAATGCATTAATAAATTTAGTTTTGAAAAAAAATTATAAAATTACTACATTTTAACCACAAATTAAGTAAATGAGGATGTATAAATACAAATATTAACAAAAAAGGGAATAATAATAAAATATCAATAAATGCATAAAGTTTCTTTCAAATTTATTTGCAACACAAAAGACGTCGGCTTCTTTGATCCCTTTTACCGCCGTTAAAGAAGCCGACATTTTTTACGTTGCAAATAAGTTTGAAATAATCTATATGTACAGTTTATATGAAACTTATTTGCAACATGAAAAATGTCGGCTTCTTTGATCATAAGTTTGAAATAAACGATACACTGAAGTCCGTTCACAACGTAAAGAGACCAGATACGTCACTGAGACGTAGAAGCGCAGTAACCCTTTTTCTGTTCTGTCCTTGTAAAACAGTTCATTGAATGCTTGACATAGCCATGTTTGCTGCGCCAATAACGACACGTCCCTGATCTCTTTAGATAGTAAACGGACTCTATGGTTTATTTCAAACTTATTTGCAACATAAAAAAATGTTGGCTTTTTTGAAGGCGATAAAGGGATCAAACAGGCCGACGTTTTTATGTTACAAATAAGTTTGAAATTAACTGTACATTTACATACCAAACTAAATTTGATTCCTTGTATAAATTATATATTTATATATACCTATTAATCCTTATCAATACAAATATACATAATTGAGAGTACAAAAGTATAGAAAAATGTCTGATGTGGCCAGTACATAATATTCTTATACCAGTATATATTATTCATTGTGATCTAAAAAACTATTCAATTTAATTTTTCACTTACCTCAATTAAATTTTAATGGCGTACCTTGAAATGTTTCATTAAAATTTTTAAATAATTAATGATCAGCGTCGTTCGATACTGTCAATAATAATTCATGTCATATATTTTAATAATTTCTTCTTATTGACACTGATATTTTTGTAACTAAATTAGACGTTTCAAATGTCAAACTGCCAAATTTATCCTAACCCCATTTTATGAGGTCAAATGTGTAAAAATTTCAGTTTACATCAACTTTATTTAGATACTTAGAAAATATATTATATTGGTTTGATATAGTAGACATGATTTACACTCTTTCATCATGAATATATTTTTTTTGTAGTAGACCTCCATTCAGTTGGCTAATTTTGCGCATCAACGTGTACCAAATTTCTCAAAAACTGTGGCTGCTATCGCGATAATAAAGTTATGTTTTTTCATTATAACTCGTCTAGATTTATCCAGAAATGCAATAAAAAAATTTTAATTTTTTTTTCGAAAGGATTACAATTTTTTTCTAAACCAGAAATTAATCCTAGCATACTTGGATATTGGGTGTGTGTCTATTGTCTCTAAATGTGCAGCCCTCTCCCACATAAGGTACCTTGAGGTATTGTAGACTTATAACAGGTGAATGGCAGAAATTTAGTTTTTTTTGATATTTATTGTCAGTAATTTGCAATAAAACCAATTTTTATTTTTTTTGTAAATCTAATTCTGCCTACAATTTCAAATCTCCCCAAGTTTTGTTAGTGTACAGTATAGCTGTATCATCAGCAAAGCTTATTAATGGTTCCAAGAAATTTAGTACCTAACAAATTGTTTAGATAATTACAAAAAGTAACGGTCCTAACACAGTACCTTGTGGAACTCAACAAATTCAACGGCAAGTTGATTACTAGCTACATTGTTTTTACAATATACAAGTATAGTGCATTACAGTAACTTTATTATTATTAATATTAACAAAATTTCTATAGTGCACCGCATCGTATATATTCTAACATAATAATATATTGTGCAAGGTGGATAATAAATAAGTAAAAAAGTCAAAGATCTTCTCTGGTAAAAGTTTTTAAATATTTTTTTCAAGGGGAAAAAAAAATTCTGTGCTATGTTCTGTCAAAAATGTCGCCTTTATGTTCATGAGCATAAGGGTTAAGTTCAAGCGTTACATATATAGGCAACCAGTGCGTCATGATTCTTTACTTAGGTTGCATAATTATGTGGCGTCACACTAATATGATCCATTTTTAACTTTGAAGGATATAATTTTTTTCAAAATTTTGTGTTTTATAGCTAGCGGAAGCTTAAGATTTAGAATTTATTTTGTGTAACCTATGTTGGGAGGGTAAGAATTAAAATCTGATTACGCCGCATATGAACAAGTCCTAAATT
>JANEYF010005070.1:0-55000 GCA_029963845.1 Rhamnusium bicolor | reverse complement strand
CCAAAGGAAAAAGTCGGGTGGCGTTAAGTCTGGGAATCTTGGCGGCCACTTAATAACAGGATTGTTTCGATCTATCCATCTGTTTTCAAATTATTTATTCAGCCATTCCCGTACCACTACTGCATTATGTACAGGGAGACTCATCTAATTGAAATTTCAAATTCCGGCGAGCCTGATGTAGTGCGTCCCAAAACTCATTCCTTAGAAATTCCAAAAACAAATTTCCGTTCAAGTTATCCTCAAAGGAAAACGGACTAATAATCCCATTATCAAGTATTCGGCACCACACGTTTATTTTATGTGAATACTGTCTCTTGACATTTATGACCCAATCAGAATTGTGGGCAGACCAGTACCGTGAATTTTATGCTGACACAACCCCATTTGTAAAGGGTGTTTTAATAAGAGAGTAATATTTTAAGATTCAATAAAACATGGTTTTCTGTAGCAAAGTATTGAAATATTTATTGAGTTATAGTGTAGACATTTGGGAGTTATGTATGGACCAAAACATCTGGTAAATGGCCTCCACAGCTTTGCTGGCACGTGCGTAATCTTTTAGCGAAATTTTGATTAACGGTGTTGCGGTGTGGCGGTATTTCGTTGATATAGCGTCTAATTTCGGCCTTCAATGCTTCGGTGGTCACGGGCTTGTTGGCATAAACCTGTGACTTCAGATAACCCCACAGCCAAAAGTGCACAGGTGTTAAATCGCAAGAGCGTGGCGGCCAATTCTAGTCACCACCCAGAGATGACACGACCAGGAAAAGACTCGTGCAAGACCGTCAATATTTCACGAGCGGTATGGCAAGTGGCACCGTCCTGCTGAAACCACATGTCGCCGAGAGCAATATCTTCCAATTGAGGTACAAAAAACTGGGTTATCATAGCACGATAATGTTCGCCATTCGCAGTTATTGCATTACTTGCCTCGTCTTCAAAGAAAAACGGCCCAATGATTCCTCCAGACCACAATGCACACCAAACAGGTTGTGGATGCATTGCTTTCTCATGAGTCATTCATGGATTTTCTGAGCCCCAAATACGCCAATTTTGCCTATTAACGAAGCCATCAAGGTGAAAATGAACCTCATCACTGAAAATGATTTGTCCGCAAAATTAGCATTCACTTCTTGTTATTCAAGGATCCAATTGGTAAACTCTTTTTGCTGTGCATGGTCTGTTGGCAGAAGTTGTTGAGTCAATTGGACTTTGCAGGCATGGAGATGCAAATCTTTAGTGAGAATATGCTGAAGAGTACCTGTTGTAAGGTTCAAATCTTGTGCACGATGACGAATCGACGTCCCTGGACTCTCGGCCACGATCTCGCGAACTGCTGTGATGTTTTGTTTTGAACGGCCTCTAAGAGCTCATGTCGTGTGTTTCATATCACTAACCAAACCAGTACTTTAGAATTTTTCGATTATTCTTTTCACAGTAGATGAATGAGGAATATTATTTCGACCGAAAATTGGACGCACTTTACGAATCCTGGCAATCAAACTTTCACCATTTTGAAAATGTTTAACAATCAGGACGCGTTGTTCTATCGTGTAATGCTCCATGTTTACTAACTCCCATCTGTCCTCGATCGACCTGGCATTTCATAATCCTGTGACATCATGACAGCCAAACTGGCGCGCAATTAAAATCTTGCGCTCTTATTGAAACACATTTTAGTAGACATTGCTTCGTCACTGAACAAAATTTCCTTCAAAAAATTACCATAGTCCTGATATTCTCCCTGTGCCCACTCCGGTTCCAGAGTATGTAAAACTTTTAGTTTAAATGGTTTAGTTTTATTTTTTGCAAGGCACCTGTGGCGTACTTGCATAATTGCTAGCATTGTTGACACTTTCTAGCATTGTTAATATTGCCTACCAACTAATCGCCGTCAAACGTTGATAGTTATGTTAATTATTTTATTCCTATGTTTATGTTAGCCAGGCAAATGATTATTATTAATGATATTTTAATAACTGTAAACCATTTATGTATTGTCTCTAAATGTGTAGCCCTCTCCCACACAAGGTCAATCCAGACCTTCAGGGATAAAGGGG
Source organism: Rhamnusium bicolor (assembly GCA_029963845.1). Classification (NCBI taxonomy): domain Eukaryota; kingdom Metazoa; phylum Arthropoda; class Insecta; order Coleoptera; family Cerambycidae; genus Rhamnusium; species Rhamnusium bicolor. The sequence goes on along the minus strand of JANEYF010005070.1, from coordinate 52,940 downwards.
GTTGTAATTTCATGTGGTGTTATTATTATTATTATTATTATATCAAATATTATTTTCACATCACGTCATGTGAGTGGAAGTATTGTATCGGCAGAGGAGGGTTTTGAATCTGACAGCATTAAACCATTTATCCATTCCAAAAATACCAATTGTAATTAAATCGAAAGTTACTGTTGTTTTTCTTTAAATAAATTATTTGGCGATATCGAGTAATTTTCAAGAAGATTTGATAATTGAAGTATGTTTTATGAAAAACTGTATGTAATTTTTTGATATTTGAATACTTGATACTTATACTTCAAGTACTTGTGACAGCTCTGATCCCAAGATTAATTTTGTCTCTCACACTTAATTGTTCCATGATTACACTTCTACTTAATTAACTAGTATTGTCGTACACATACTCTAATCTGACAGGACTAATGCTTTAAGTCATCTTGTAACATTTCAGTTATTTTATACATTTTATTCCATGGGTTACTTGACCAGAAGAAATAAATAAGAATATGATTTTTAATTTGGCCACAGAATTATTAATATCCAATATTTTTTTTATGGTACAGGTGTATTTCAGCGGGCGCTTAATCCAGTGGCGTACTCAAACTTTTTGTAAAATAATCGCTAATACAATATTTTAAATTTTCATCCCTAAAACTTGCGCAGTAGGCCTTGATTTTTGAACAAAAATGTGACAATTTGTCACAAAGTACAGTTCTTCGCGCTCTACAATTCAAAACAAAGTTAGACAAAATCGAATGATAAATACAAATTTTATGGGGATGGATCACACTGTATATTAATTTTAACCAAATCTGCAAAGATTTTATTCTAGATTCAAAAAAATTCTGCCATGTTATATGATCAAGAGAAACGGGAATTAATCAGTAATTTATGTTAGTGATTGGGATAGATCTTTTAATTATTGGATTTTGAAATTTTTTAAGTAGAAACAAAAATTATTGATCAAACACCAAATTTGGTTAAAATCTAACAAACGATAATAGACAATTATTATTTAAAGTTTTAATTTTTTCTAAAATAGTTAATAGAAGACATAGAAGCAATGTATTTTATTATACCTCAGTAAGCAGTCGATTTTGCTGTTTTAATCTGTCACTTAGGTCTTGTGGTTGGTGGGTTTGCGGGTAATGATGCACAGCTAAATTCATGTGAAGTGGTAATCCTCCTCTTTCCCAGCTTTCTGTCAGGGCAGCAAGGTGTCTGTTCACTTCCAGGACCCTAGCCCGTTGCAACTCTAATCTTTCTTGTTGGGCTTCTGACCAATGTTCCTAGGAAATACTATATGTTTATTTATGTACATGTTTTTTATAAACAGATAGGGGCCTACTAAATTTGAAACATCCAAAGGACATTTTGTGACGTTGCTAACGATAATGATGTTTTTTAATAAATATTCTGTGTAAGTTAATGAAATGTTTAATAAATACATTGATTTTTAAACATTCTTTATAACATTATTAAAATATATTCTTAGTTGGTTTTCTAAATGACATTTGTACCAATGTCCTTGGTATATATGGGTGTATTTGTGAAAAATCAGATTTGTTTGTATTTTTCTAATTATATTAGAACTTTAATTATTTTAATATTGCAGTTTTTGATACGCATTCATGCAGTCTCCTAATCAGGTTCTCGACGGTTCAGTCATTTAAACGTCGGGCTACAAATCTTAAATGATTAGAAACAGAAAAATAGGGTTCAAGAAACTTTTGCACTTTTATCACTAATTCTGTGCATATCCTTGTATTTTATGAAATTCCCATTAGTTGATTCCAATCTCCCAGGAAGTATCCGTAACGGCTGCTTAATTTTGTGTACTGAAGAGTAGAATGCCAGTCGTAAATGAGATATAATCCAGTGGTTTTCTTAATTGGAAATATTTATTAAACCATATAATAAAACAATACACCGTGGAGACAATAGAAATTAAAATATGTCGTGTATTTTTTTTGTGTAAAGAAAAAAATGTAGCTGTTAAGAATTAAATGTACCGAACATTGTCCTCACTGAGCGTTTTCCTTGTGTTGGTATCAATTGCAACATATATTTTTTTGTTGGAGAGATGACAGAATTGAGAACAATAATGCAATTAATTATTCTCATCTTCATGAATCTATTTTCCTGTAGAGGGCAGTAAAATACGTAAATTCTGAAAAATGGTGGAGACAATACTGACAGTTTTTCATTTCTAAACTCTTAACCACCAAATCAACTATCCATTTTCTCGTAGAAAGTCAAGATGAAAAATAAAAAGTGCAAAACAAGTTTCATAATTTTGACTATTGATACCATATTTTACAGTCAAGTTTTCTTTAATCGAACAAAATTTGATAAACTTAAAAATTTGAAAAAATTATTTTCTCCAAAACAATGTGTCTGCCACTACCCTCGTCCAAATTAGCACAAGATGGACCTCTTGAGATTAAATGTTAAATCAGTGTATTTCAAATATCCGCGGCTTCCATACGTGTTCTTATAAGTAATATTAAAAATTTTGAGACGTGTGTTCATTTTCGGCGATAAGTAAATAAATATCTTTTGAATATTGTTATAGATTAGTAACCACTTGTGTCAGTAAGATCATTTACTATCAAATTATCAGTGATAAACAAACTTTTCAATGTTTTGAAGGTTAAAAATCGCGTAGCTCGGTTTTGAAATTTATTGGCGGGAAACTGTTCAGTAATTGGCCAACTGGAAAAGGCGAAAAATCCAGTGGGCACGGTTTTCCAAGTGTAATTTCCTCAAATGCCTGGAGAAACCATTACTAGAGCTGTAACGTTGTGATTCCAATAGCGTTCCCGTTCTGTTTGTTTCATAGGGGTTAGCCACAATTATTGGTTTATATAGTTCTAGACTAGAGGATGTCTTTAACATAGAAACTTGTCGTCTAGTCGATAATGACCACTCAGGAACATACCTATTCCAGAATACTCCAAAATATTCTTTATTCTATACATGGATTTGGATTTCCACAAACGCTTAATATAAAAATGACATCATAGAGAAATACTGTCGTTTGCGGTTTGTTTTATGGCTCGCCCGTTCATCAAATCGCCTACAATGGGGTATTTTCCCATTTCTTTTTATTTGAAAATCGAAAACTAGAGATAAAAATAAGGCACGTGTCTTTTCTTTATTTTCTTTTCATTTAAACTGAAAAAAATTAAGTCAAACGTTCGTGTCATCACTTCGAATAGAGCTCTAAATGTATTTATTTTTAGGGTATTTCATAATCTGCAGTTGTGTGGTATTGTACTAAATTTGACATTTTACCGTAACCTCATCTTTCGTTTGTTTATTATTATAAAAATGTAGCAAATAATTTATCTGCTCTACTTTCTACTAGTTCTTTTCAAAATTTGTGTGCTTTTAGAATATTTTAAAACAAATACATAACCAAAAATGCTAAAAAAGGAATCACAACATAATAATAGAAATAAAGTTTATTTCAAACTTATTTGTAACATAAAAAACATCGGCATCTTTGACGACGGTAAAGGGATCAAAATCGTCGGACGTTTTTTGTGTTCCAAATACGTTTGAACTAAACTTTACCATCTTGCCAATGTTTACTCGTTTGCGATTAGTGACGTAATTATGAAAAATTTTTACTTTAAACTGAAATAACTATTTTTTAACTGACTTATTATAGGTAACAAGTTATTTGTTTCTATCGATCCGCGATCATGACCTGTGCCATATTTACGCCTGTGTATCGATTCGTAACGGTCTCCAACCATTACACCGAAAAAGAAAAAAGAACAGGCGAAAGAAGACGAGAAAAGGAAAAGGAAAAAAATCCGACTATTGGCGAAATTACTTCTTCTGTCAGTAGAATTCACCATTGTCTGTATACTGCCGAACCAGTACAATTTTACGTACATTTTCTCTAAAAAAAATTGAAAAATTACGAATTGTATGTCCAACTCGAACTGTTAATATCAGTGTAATGAGTTTATATGCGAATGATACAGTTATAAAATCAACTGGACTATTTGTAATACACAAACACTCGCACTAGAAATTTAACACTTTCATTTTTAAATAGAGTACCGAAATAGTATAGTCAGCGAAACCTATATTCTGACGGGACGTGCCGAGCAAGACGCGTCATGTGGGCGGGAAATGTATAACACATGACATCTTCCGTCTTTTACACAGCTTACATTAAAGCGAGAACGATGATTGTTATTTTTAATACGCTTTTATTAGCTTCACTTGTATGTTTGTTTCTTTGCTTGTTTGTTTGTAACCGACTCTTTGGACTCGATTTTGACCCACTTTAAACGGACAGATTTAATTGAAACTTTGTACACTTACGAAGAACCGGTAACAATACAATAATTTGATAAGTTTATATCATTATCCTGATCAGGATCGCCAGTCCTTTCCTCACGTATCCTCTGCGTGAGAGCAAGAGGCTTAATATTGTAAGTATATTCCGTAATTCACAGTTCGGTCGTTGGCAGAGCGGGCAAGTCTTAGTCGACGCGAAACGACGGACTCCTCGGGCGTGAGTTCAAATCCCATGGCTGAAATAAAAAAATATTTTTTTTTTTCAGAAATATCTGTTGGATCGTAATATGTTATAATATCAGCATCAATAAGCAATATAAATATAGTTTAAAAAAAACTACAAAACACGCTTTTACAGCACATCAAACTAAACAGTGAAAAATAAATATAGTTTAAAAGAACTAAAAAACACGCTTTTAAAGCACATCAAACTAAAAAGTGAAAAATAATTATTAATATAAACTGAAAACAATAATGAACGAAAAATACTAGTATTATTGTGAAAAAAGCGTGGGGCGCTTTGTGCCATATTTTTCGTATATCGAGCAACCCACGCTATTTTCACAATAATACTAGTATTTTTCGTTCATTATTATTTTCAGTTTATATTAATAATTATTTTTACTTTTTAGTTTGATGTGCTTTAAAAGCGTGTTTTTTAGTTTTTTTTAAACTATATTTATTTTTTGCTAGCACGCGACCGAGGCGGAGTTTCACTTGCATTCTGTGATACTTCAGAGCTGCACCTAATTTTGTTACCGAATGATTCTAGCAGTGCTGATATATTCTAAGTATATTATTATAAGATAAATACTAATTATTTAATCTGTTTATTTGCTGGCGTGTTTTTGAAAATATTTTAAGAAGGTTATCGTGCTGAAGTGAGTTGTGTAATAATGTATTATGAGTAATAACTATTTTATATCTGTTAATTTGCTGCTGTGTTTTTGAAAATAATTTAAGAAGGTTATCGTGTTGCAGTGAGTTGTGTAATAGTGTAATATAAGTAATAATTATTTCATATCTTTATTAGGTGGTGTGTTTTTGAAAATAATTTAAGGTTATCATATTGCAGTGAGTTTTGTAATAGTGTAATATAAGTAATAATTATTTTCTCTGTTTAGTTGTTGGTGTGTTTTTGAAAAAAATATAAGGTATTTGATGTAAAAATGTTTCGACCGTGGGAGGCCTCTACGTCTGCATCTTATTATGTTTGTGAAAATGAAAGTGATAGTGATTACAGTGATAAAAAAATCAAAAGTTCATTAGTGTCTTCAGTAAGAAAAAATCGGTTACATTTGAACGAGCAAGGGAAACAAATTTGCCTTATTGTTTACAATAATCTTTTGAGGCCGAGTTAATGATCCTAATTTATATGATTTGGATGTACTAGGTGAAACAGCATCTTTGATTAACGTTCCCTGTCCCACAATACACAAACTGATGAAAGAAGGTGCCCTCCCAAGAAAACAAAGATCCGACGTCGGTCAATTGAAAACCCATAGTTGGCAAAACTTTTAAGAACTTTAGTTTAGGACGCGTATCAGAAAAATTAAATTCCAACTATTGACGTGGTAGACAGAGAATTAAAAGAAATAGATTATAATTTAAAATATACCAAAAGAACTTTAGGAACTTGGCTGAGAAAAATTGGATTTAAATATCAAACTATTAATATACACATGGCGATTATGGAAAGTAGACGAATAATGGATTAGCGAAATTCATATCTAGAAGAGATAAAAGAACTTAGAAGGGAAAATAGACCAATTTATTAACAAATTAAGTTCCTCTTCTTGATAAAAGTTAAAATATAGAGTGGAATGAAAAATAATATTAACTGAAAATTTTTGTTAATTATTATTTACTAACTTTTACAAATCTTATTACAGATAAGTATAACATATATCTTTTTAAACAATTATTTTCCCGGCTATTTGCCAAAACACTGAAACTTGGATTACAAAAAAAGATAATATGCACATTATGTTCAGTACTACCGACTCAATAATGTTATTTTTAATTTCAACTATTCTGTCTAATAAAACCAAAAATAAATAAAACACAAGGTACTCACCAGTTGACACTCACTTTAAAAAACTTTAAAATATCTACCGACACGTGTTTCTGCTTGCCTTAGCTCATCAGGGTAGCCAGCGCATTTAAAGCATCCAAAGTAAGGAAACTTGTAAACCCCAATGTAATAAATATTAATGGCTTCAGAGAACAGAATAATTGAAATTATATAGTGGAAATACCCCTTATTAGGGTCAATGAAATAATTTAAAAACAAATTAAGTTCCTCTTCTTGATAAAAGTTAAAATATAGAGTGGAATGAAAAAATAATATTAACTGAAAATTTATTTATTTTTGGTTTTATTAGACAGAATAGTTGAAATTAAAAATAGCATTATTGAGTCAGTAGTACTGAACATAATGTGCATATCATCTTTTTTTGTAATCCAAGTTTCAGCGTTTTGGCAAATAGCCGGGAAAATAATTGTTTAAAAAGATATATGTTATACTTATCTGTGATAAGATTTGTAAAAGTTAGTAAATAATAATTAACAAAAAATTTTCAGTTAATATTATTTTTCATTCCACTCTATATTTTAACTTTTATTAAGAAGAGGAACTACGCTACGCTACGCTGATGAGGGGCAATAACTCCGAAACACGTGTCCGTAGCTGCATAGTTGTTTTTTTGGGGATATGGCACTAAACATTCTTTATATTATTTTTCATTCCACTCCAATTTATTATCTAGATGAAACTTGGTATGATACTCATGACACCGTAAAAAAGGATGGACTGATGGATCTAGGAAATGTCAACCAATCTTATTGCCCCTAATAAAGGGACTCTGTTGATTATATTACACTATGGATCAGTTGATGGATGGGTTGATAATGAATTGAAACTGTGCGGAAAAAGCATGGAGCGTGGATTACCACAAGAACATGGAGGGAGAAATATTTGAGGAATGGTTTGAAAATACACTAATTCCAAAATTAAAACCGAATAGCATTATTGTTCTTGACAATGCGAAGTACCATTCGAGACAACTGTATAAAATTCATAACAAGAGTTCTACTAAGCTGGGGTTACAAATTTTTTTAATGGAACATGATCTCTATGATGAGGAAAATTATAATAAAGCACAACTGTTGGAAGTCCTGCAAATGAAAAATTATGAGAGGTATATTATAGATAATGTAGCGGAGATATGGCCACAAAGTGTTGAGATTACCGCCATATTTCTGTATTTTCAACCCGATTGAATTAATTTGGTGTAAATTGAAGAAAAACGTCAGAAAACGAAATATTTTTCCGAAATTCGATAAAAAAAGTCGTAGAGTTAATTCAAAATGAAGTGTTGAAAATTAACAAGGAAAATTGGGAAAAGAGAATTAAGAAAGTAATTACAATTGAGGATGATTATTTAAAAATTGCCAAATTTCATATAAATAGTGGAAATAAACTTATTATAAATTTAAACGAGGATAGTAGTTCATCTCAAAATGAAGAAGAGGGTAAGAAGGTCAAGAATTCAGATGAAGAAACAATGTGAGGTGAAGTGATGTGAAATGAAGAAGTGAATTTTGTGATAACAACTGCATTATTTAATTCCGTTATGTACTTTCGTGGTTCAGTGCTTGAGAAACATTCTTTTTCAGGATGTTATTATTTATTAATGTTATTTTTTTTTTCATTTTGACAAAAATATGTCTTTCTCTTTTATTATAGTAATAACTTTACTATTAGAATTTATTTTTATTTCATTTATTGAGAAAAATATTTGTTTCTGTTACTATTTTGAGAGTATATTTTTTTGTTTTTAAAGCCGTCTCAATATCTGTTTCGCAAACTATACATGGTGTATCTAGTAGTAAAAGCAATACATTCCCGGACGACGATGTACCAACAAGCATTGAGGTCGGAGAATGTGCTTTTACTACGAGGACACATACTATGTTTTCTGAAATCGCAATAATTATTATTAAAAATTAAGGAATTTTTGTTAATGCATAACATTTTTTCATTACAATCTAATTGCAACTTGATTGGCGAAACGCGTGTCTAATATAGTACCGAGCGTTTTGACGCTTGTGGACACTACTTTTCTTAGTGTCATCACATCAAAGGTTGCAACTCATTTCATGCAACAATAGAAATGGAAATTTAATGTAAGCTATTTTTGCTATTAAGTGGGCACTGGAATTATTAAAAATCAATTGTACTGATTCTGCGGTTGGCTCCTTGTGCAACATTATCAAATATTTTATATGAACAAAGAGATGTTGCTTTTAAATGTTTCAAAATTGTATTTTCACTCTACACGTGTTTCGGCTTTTTAGGCCCTTTTCAAGAGTACAGATGAGAGGTACTAAATTATAATTTGTGTTCCTTGCTTATATGTTACATCTGGCAACTTATACTAATAAAAATGGTTTGAAAGATTTGGAATTTTTTTAGAAAAGTTAAATTACTTTATCTAAAATGTGGTGACCTGCGAATATTTGTTGTTCATTTGTAATCGTTTTTTTATTTTTGGAAGCTTTCTTAATTTCTAATATTTCTAGTAAGTCTAATTTTTTGCTTTTCTTTTCGGAATGAAGTAGTTCTACATTATCCATATTTATAAAGTGATTGTTTTCTATACAGTGTGTTGACATGCCGGTGCTATATACGCTGTTTAGAATAGACTTTTTATGCTCTTCAAGTCGCTTTTTTTATGTTACGTCCAGTCTGGCCAATGTATATAGCGTCGCAGTCACTACATTTTAGCTCATCAAAAGACAGGAGTTTATGGAGATTCTCGTTTAAAATCGAGACAATTTCTCCGTTTTCCCCAAAAACCCTAACTTCCAAGTTTTAATTGAACCTAGAGAAAACCTCAAAACAATTACTTAAAAACATAGTTGGTGCTTACTGCATATATTAGTTAATTTTGTACAATATTATTAAATATTGGCGCATGCAGTTTATTGAATTATTTTACTCATCAAAAAAATAGCTCAGGTCCCAAAAGTAATGGTCCACCACTGAGGTAATTACATTTGCTTGTTTAATGGCATTTGCTTTTCGTAGTAGCATTGTCAATAAAACAAGTTGTAAGAAATAGAAAAAATTCAGTACCAGACAATAATGTGTGAGAAGATTCTCGTTCCTTGGGAAAAGTTTCTTTTATAATAATAATACTCTTAAGTAGGTTAGTAGCATGATAGTTCAGTCACTGCTCGTAGGTTTCTTTGAGAGATGAATTATTTAGGTACTTAAGTTATTACGCATGTTTCATTAGAAATTTTAATTTTGTCATTCGCGTGGTTGCGCTTGGTTGGTTACACATTAAAAAAATTATTTTTTTATTAATGCACATTTCTTGGCCTAAGAAAAAAAACATGTTTTATTACAGTGTTAAAGTTTGATACGAATTTGTCTTTATGTGGCACTCACATGTATATATTTTAAGTTTTTTGAACAGTAATGTTGTTGTTGAGTTTGCTTTGTTGGAACTAGGTATCCCTTTTTTCAATAAATTAGTACACTTGATTTCAATAAAAAGTGTACCAGCTAAAAGAAAGTGTACCAGCTTTCTTTTAGCTATGTAAATCATTCGTTCTTTGATTGATATTAATAATCTTACAAATGTCACTTTGACGTTAATCAGTGGCGTCATTATTAAAAATGGTTCGACATCTAACAGATATTCAAAAATTTCGAATTGTTTCTAAAATTGAAGATGGTTGGTCCATAAGAAGACTTGCTGCTGAACACAATGTGAGTAAAACCACGATAATGAGTGTTAAAAAACAATGGGAAACCAACCAAACGGTATCCCGTAAAGTTGGTTCCGGTAGGCCCAGAAAGAGCAATAATCAAGAAGATGAAAATCTTATAAATTACCTAATAGAAAATCCTTTTCAGACTGCAGTAAATGCAATTTCAGAGACAAATTTCCCTGCTTCGGTATCTACTGCTTGCAGAAGAATAAAACTACAAAGCGACTTGAAGAGTTGTTCAGCGGCTAAGAAATACAAACTTTCAGAAGAAAAGAAGCAGGGTAGGATTATTTTTGCACTCAACTATATAATCAATGATGAAAACTTCTGGGGACAAGTTGTCTTTTCTGACGAAAAGGTTTTTAAATCCTGTAACGATGGACATGCGTATATAGGCCTCCTTCCACTAGATACGACGAAAAATATACTTTCGATCCACAAATATCAGGAAGGTTTTCAGTCAATGTCTGGGCTTGGATGAGCCTATATGGGTTAGGTGTGTGTTGGAACAGTGGCGGTCATCTCAATCCCATTAAATATATTGAAATATTAGACAATATTATGTTGCCGTCAGTAATAGAGGTGTTTCCGGAAAATAATTTTATTTTCCAACAAGACAACTGCTCCATACATACGGCCCATCGTGTCAGGCAATGGTTTCTTAATAAAAACATAGAGTTGTTACCGTGGCCATCTAAAAGTCCAGATTTAAATCCAATTGAAAATGTATGGGGACTAACGGTGAAATATATAAGAAAATTAAATAACCATCCAAAACGCTTGGGAGAACTTGTCGCAAGAAGTTGACCTTGCAAGAAATCTGATTTTGTCCATGCCTGCAAGACTTTAGGCAGTTTTAGACGTTAATGGAGCAATGACAAAATATTAATTAATTCTGTATTACGTAATTGAAGTTCATTTATTTTATTTTTTTTATTGTATTTTTATGTTCAGTTTGCATTGTTTACATTTTTTTAATCTCACGTGGTATTTTTGTGTTCTTATTTTAAAAATAGAATAATCATTATTCAGTTAGTATTTTAATTACAACCATTAGTAGAATTATCCGTAACAAATATTATTTTTTTAAACAATAATATGGCAGGCTTGAAAATGTTTTGAAAAAAGTTATTTTCTAATTATTTTTTAAAATTCCATTTGAATAAAATAAAAGAGAAAGGTTTAATAAGTTTAAAAACACAAAGAAGACAGATCTCCTCCAAAAAAACCCAGGTCCGGGGTAAATCACCTCTTCTCCACCCCCCTCTCGACATGCCCGGCCAGCCCTATTTACAGACATATGCACACAACTAAACTATTAAGATTTTCGATTACAAGAGTTGTACCAGTTTTTTTTTGAAATCAAGTGTACATTATTTTAAATTTTTAAAAATCAGTTTTACAAGTTGAGAGTGCTCTGATATAACAAATATCTTAGTATTATGAATAAAAGTTCTTAATGTCTTGTCTTATTTTCAACAAAAAACTGTGTTTTAGTGAAAAAGTGGCCGTTCTAACAAAGTAAACTTATATTCCTAAAATTTCGTATCTAGGCACAAATTGCATTCTAAACAACTTTTTTTAATGGAATTTTTTCATATATTGAAAAATAAAAGTGGTTTATTAGTGACAGCTTTTATAAATTGCCCTATAAAACATCTCGTATAACACCGATTCAACGCATTTTTTATTTATGATGGTTTTACACCAAACAAGAGTTTCGAATTCCAAAATTTGAACATTTTTTGTCTACTACATAATTGTTACATCTATTCTGAGATACACTGTATATGTCGCTGGTTCTGATACAAACAGTAAAATATTTTCACTTTTAACACTAATATTTTACAAAGCATTTACCACTATTTTCTCAACTGTTCGCACATTGGTTTACAACACCCGTTTGCTACATATTAACAGTGTTGGTGTACTCTGATATCATCTAAAATACACATAACGTTAACGATTCATTACAATCCATGTTTTCGTCAACACAAATCCATACGTTTCGATTTTTCGCGTCCTCCGTCCATAGGTGTTACTATTTATTTTTATCCTCGAGCCAGCCATCTAATTGCACTGAAACGTTTGTAGATAAACTGAGTCTGAATAGGGAATATGGTCTAAATCTCGCTGCGCACACAAATTTACTCTTTTTTTCTTATGGGACAGACAGGCCGATCGGAAAGTTGGTCCCAGGAACCACGGAAATTATCTGGTGTCTATTTATGACTCATGAGCATGACTAGGACTACGATTTACAATTATTTCTTTAAGTAAAATTTACTTACATCTCAAAAATTGTTACCATTAACCATTTTTTCAATTAAAAAACTGTGTTTATAATTAATAAACATGTCAAATGATATATTCCAAGTTTGGTGTTCCTGGACAAAAAATATATTCGGCATCGTGGGGCCTTACTTGGCTAATGTGCATAGTTTTTAATGCTATTTGTAGAACAAACAAACAACTACAAATTATAAAAATATGTATTCAAATTCAAATGACCTTTACTGTTTTTGAGAAAAATGTCCTGGGAGTCAGTATTTGATCATCCTGCAGAGTGTCTGTTTTGTTTTGACTATCGCAATCTCTTATCTCAAGAGTTGCCAGCTCAGTCAAAAGTCGCATCTTTCCTATTCTGAATTTGATGTAAAAAGATTTTGGTTACATCTTGTTTGATTTTCCACATATCAAAAATAAATTGTTTTTTGCTTCGCTTTATTTGCTTACTTATAGGCTTCGTACTAAAACAATTTTAGGTGAAAATAACGCTCATTACTTGCAAACATAGTGAGTGATACGTAACTGTACCCCTCTGATGGTCAGTGCTACTACCCGTCAGACATCACTGATGTTTTAGTGACTGATAGTGACCTGCAGAGCAGGTACCAAGAGCTGCGATATCTAACCTTGGTGAGTTAAATTATATACTGAATAAGATTTACAGGAAACAACTACTCAGCGGGCAAAAGCCCCGACCTGCTTTGAATTAAACCCGTAAGTCTTGTTTGGTAGCTAAGATCATTTGTCAATTCGTCACTAGACATAGACCGGTTTCGAACTTATTATGTTCTCGTCAGTATGCCATAAGTAATGGAAAAGGCAAATAATAATAGCAAACCAGGCTAACCTAACGCAGCCTAAGCAAGACAAGTGTATACGAGAATAAGCTCGAAACCGGTCTATGTCTAGTGAGTGATAGGTACAAGAGCTTCGACCTCTAACCCTGGTAGGCTAAACTATATACTGAATAATGATTACACAGGAAACAACTACTCAGCGGACAAAAGCTCCGACCTGCGTTGAATTAAATCTGTAAGTCTTGTTTGGTAGCTAACATCATTTGTCAATTCCTCACTAGTCATAGACCGGTTTCGAACTTATTATGTTCTCATCAGTATGCTATAAGAAAAGGACAAATAATAATAGTAAACCCGGCTAGCTTAAAGAAGACTACGCAAGACAGACATAGTGAGTGATACGTGTATCCCACTAGTGGTCAGTGCTACTACCCGTCAGACAACACTGATGTTTTTGTGACTGATAGCGACCTGCAAAGCAGGTACCAAGGGCGTGATGAATTCTAAAATCGAACAACATTAACATCAAATTTCTCGTGAAATTAAAGAAACCCATGGAAACTTTTCAGTTATCTATTAAAAGAAACCTTCGGGGTGGATTGTATGGTTCGACGAACGAGCTGGTCACCCGAACATCTCAACAAACGAAGAATGCATCACACTGTTGGACCACCCACATTACTTGCAAGATTTGACATCATGTGACTTTTTTTTTGCTACCAAGAAGTTAGTTAAAAGGAATCTATTTTGCATCTGTTGAGGTGAAAATGAAAGTAGCGAAGTTACTGAAGGAACTCACGAACGGCAACCTCCAGCACTGCTTCCAAGAGTGGCAGGTGCGTATGCGACGGTGTGTAGATGCAGAGGTGAGGTATTTTGAGGGGGATAATAATTATATTTTAATACTAGTACTTAAATTGAACTCGTATCCATATTTAATAGCCATACCTCATACATAATCGTTTTCAGATTAAGACAATAACAACAGCAAAACACAAAGAGAAAGAATTACAAGCACTATTTAAAATATAATAAGAATTTCTTCCTTTCTTCTATTGAAGATAATATATCGTACAAAAAATATTTAAATTTAGCGTACAATTGTGTTTTGTTTTTTCGTGAAATCACTGATTCAAGGAAAATTCTTCCTAAACGGTGCGAAAAGCCAGTTGAATATTTTCGCACACTCAATGCTTTGAGAGCCATTTCAAATTCCCTATTTTCTCTTCACTTTATATTTTCAGCCATTAAAACCTAGTTATCGGTAACAGTTTTCCGACTGAAATCAATTTACGTTGCCAAAATGGGCAAAATTCTCAGTTTTCTGTGAGCTGTCACAACCATCTAAAGTGTACCTACAGCCTTCTTAACTTGGACCAGAATATATCAAACTGAACATTTACTCACAAATTTAATGTTCTACAAAATTATCTAATTATCTATTTGTAATATCTTGCGGTAGTTGTGAGAAGGCCAAAAACTTTATTACACATTTTCTGACCACATTTTTTCCTGGGTCAAAATAACGCCTCTGTATGATGAAGGGTCACTAATTATTTCATGGTAGATTCAACACGGCTTGAAGTATTGAGCAATATGGAATTTTTCAAGATTCATTCCAAACTGGGAATGTAACCATTTTCATCTCACGTAAGACTCCTTTAAATGTGCTATTATTTTAGTTAACAGATAGATGTTTTGTTTTAAAGACAAATTATTGCATAATTAACGGCATAGTGTGTCTAATCAGTTATTTTATTTTGTAATCATTTACTAAATAGCAACAAATGAATTAGTAAAACAATGAGCGTTACTTTCTTTTCGTAATTCCATCGGCGAGAAGTTCTGTATTTTTATAGAATGATAGGTACTTTAAAGAGTAGGCTTATTGATATTACAGACGCTGTAAACGCAAAAAGACTGAAAGAGGCATACATGCCTAGGCAATGACCATAATTCTATAACTTTGCTGGGTGTACAGAAAAGATAATTGCTAAATTGACTATGATGGAGTAAAATTAACTCAAATATTTTCAGGTCTAAACATTGTAGCACGTATCAAAGCGGATTGTGAACTTGACCCAACGATTTGTATTTTCTTATTTTGAATTAAAAATTAAAATTAAAATTTTCATTAAATCTTGGGAGAAACATCCACATATTTCAATGTTAAAAAGTATTCAATAGCATGATGCCAATAATATTTTGGCAGTTGTGAGTATGGATGGATTTTATTGAAAATTTCACACCTATATTTTACAACCGGTCAGAGGTTTTAATTTTGTATCATGGGAATCATAAACATTTTGGTTGAAGTTAAAATCACTAAATTTTTTTATATCAATTTTATTTTGAGCAAAGAATTTATGAATAAGGATGAATCGAGGAAATAAATATATGCACGAGAACGGATTATTGATACATTAATGAGGCAGCTTATACTTAATTATTTATCATCCTGATCTCCACTTATATTACGTGTACAGTTATCAGAATAGTGACAAACATCGCAGTAATACAAATTCATTGAAAGGCACGAGCAAGTTTCATGCGAATATGCTGATTTCTCACCCCAAGAGCAAAATAATTTTCAAAAAATTCAAATGTTTTACTTTCGAAATAATTCGGTTGTAACATTTTATTATTCTCAATCAAACCACTTTTTGTCGATTTCTATGATTTTATTGACCCATTAGTAGTTTGAGCCACTCATTTTTGATTACAACCGGGTACGTGTGTACGTGTTGAAGTAATGCTGGTGCTGGTAACGATGGAGGCAATTTGTCGATGGACGGACTTTTTTCGATTATCAAATGATACCGCATTAAATTTCAACAATATACAAGGGTCTTTTTGAGAATCGGTAGGAGTTTAAATGACAGAGGATGGTTAAGTTTGTGTCTTTTGTTTATAGCTACTAATACAAGGATTTTACACTTTCTTCGATTATATAATTCCCTTAATTTTCAAGTTCAGGTCAGGTCTAATTTGCATATTATATTTTGGGACTTTGATTTACGTTTACATTATTTTATTTTTAATATAAATATTTGAAGTTTCCGTAATAATGCATTGAAGAATACATTCGATTTATTGGCTTTTAATTATTTAAATTTTAAAACAGTGTATTTTAACAATATTTAATAATTATTGGTTATTACCAATTTTACATATCTGCAAAAACATACAAATTAATATTTAAAACTTCAGAGTTTTGTTTTTAACCAAACCACAATATTTGCGAAAGATTTGTTTACATAAAACAGAGAAATTGTAAATAAAAAAAACTGTTCGATAAATGCGAAGAGAATGTATTTTGAAAGGATTATTATTATTATATAAACTGGCATTTCCTTCCACCTTCCATTTTATACTAAGATGAATTAAACTGCTTAGTAAAAGAATTCTTATTTCATTAGGAGTAAAAGTATAAACTATACACAAATTAAGTATGGGTATATAAAACCAATTTAATTTTAGTTGGGCGATGTGGTTGAGAGCTCTTGCCTCTTACCCCGAGGTCCCGGGGTCGATCACCTGCCGAAGAACTGGTATTTTTTCAGTAACAGAAAATAATCCCTGTATACTCTGATATGATGGATGTGTGTCCGTCGTCTCCTAATGTATACCGCCATGCACACAAGGTTACGTTAGTGACAGAGAAAATTGTTATGTTTGATTGATGATTATATTGATTGATTACGTCTATGTTCATGTTTAATTGTAAATACATCAAATTTCATGTTAAAGGTTATACTGATTTTAAGAATACCTCTGGCACGTTTTCACATGCCAGTATGTTTTTTTAAGCTTATTACTTACCACGTGACCCATCCTTCCTAAATATTTCATTTTTTTCTTGCACAATAGCAACTTGCTTCAAATACCAGTCCCTAGCCTTTTCAACAGCGCTCAATCCCTGCATTAACACCTCCTTCTCCTGTTCAATCTGCTTCATTCTCTTCAACATATTGTAATCAATCCCATTTTGCAAAGTATGCCTCCTGGGTTCCCTCCTCCTCGAATTCGGTTTCTTTTGATACATCCCGACTTGTATTTCAGCTTGTACCGAGGCTTTACCATCACCCAAACTCCTACCGGTCCTCAACAAACCCCCTGCATATTGTTGTTGTCCCTGCCTTTTCTCATTATTTTTGTTTTCTTGATCGTTCATCATTAACCCCATCTGCCAATTTTGTAGAGCTGTGCGAATTTCGGCCCTGTCCATGTTCCCCGTAGAAACACCACGTTCCATGCCTATGGCGGTGCGAGGGGGCTTGGGGGGGCCCGTACAGCGTGGGTTTGTTTACGTTAGGAACTGGTTTTTCAAAGGTGTGTATATCAACGGTTTCTAAATTGCTATCTTTACGTTCGGGCAATAGTTGGGGCATAGAAAGTTATTACGCATGTTTCATTAGAAATTTTAATTTTGTCATTCGCGTGGTTGCGCTTGGTTGGTTACACATTAAAAAAATTATTTTTTTTATTAATGCACATTTCTTGGCCTAAGAAAAAAAACATGTTTTATTACAGTGTTAAAGTTTGATACGAATTTGTCTTTATGTGGCACTCACATGTATATATTTTAAGTTTTTTGAACAGTAATGTTGTTGTTGAGTTTGCTTTGTTGGAACTAGGTATCCCTTTTTTCAATAAATTAGTACACTTGATTTCAATAAAAAGTGTACCAGCTAAAAGAAAGTGTACCAGCTTTCTTTTAGCTATGTAAATCATTCGTTCTTTGATTGATATTAATAATCTTACAAATGTCACTTTGACGTTAATCAGTGGCGTCATTATTAAAAATGGTTCGACATCTAACAGATATTCAAAAATTTCGAATTGTTTCTAAAATTGAAGATGGTTGGTCCATAAGAAGACTTGCTGCTGAACACAATGTGAGTAAAACCACGATAATGAGTGTTAAAAAACAATGGGAAACCAACCAAACGGTATCCCGTAAAGTTGGTTCCGGTAGGCCCAGAAAGAGCAATAATCAAGAAGATGAAAATCTTATAAATTACCTAATAGAAAATCCTTTTCAGACTGCAGTAAATGCAATTTCAGAGACAAATTTCCCTGCTTCGGTATCTACTGCTTGCAGAAGAATAAAACTACAAAGCGACTTGAAGAGTTGTTCAGCGGCTAAGAAATACAAACTTTCAGAAGAAAAGAAGCAGGGTAGGATTATTTTTGCACTCAACTATATAATCAATGATGAAAACTTCTGGGGACAAGTTGTCTTTTCTGACGAAAAGGTTTTTAAATCCTGTAACGATGGACATGCGTATATAGGCCTCCTTCCACTAGATACGACGAAAAATATACTTTCGATCCACAAATATCAGGAAGGTTTTCAGTCAATGTCTGGGCTTGGATGAGCCTATATGGGTTAGGTGTGTGTTGGAACAGTGGCGGTCATCTCAATCCCATTAAATATATTGAAATATTAGACAATATTATGTTGCCGTCAGTAATAGAGGTGTTTCCGGAAAATAATTTTATTTTCCAACAAGACAACTGCTCCATACATACGGCCCATCGTGTCAGGCAATGGTTTCTTAATAAAAACATAGAGTTGTTACCGTGGCCATCTAAAAGTCCAGATTTAAATCCAATTGAAAATGTATGGGGACTAACGGTGAAATATATAAGAAAATTAAATAACCATCCAAAACGCTTGGGAGAACTTGTCGCAAGAAGTTGACCTTGCAAGAAATCTGATTTTGTCCATGCCTGCAAGACTTTAGGCAGTTTTAGACGTTAATGGAGCAATGACAAAATATTAATTAATTCTGTATTACGTAATTGAAGTTCATTTATTTTATTTTTTTATTGTATTTTTATGTTCAGTTTGCATTGTTTACATTTTTTTAATCTCACGTGGTATTTTTGTGTTCTTATTTTAAAAATAGAATAATCATTATTCAGTTAGTATTTTAATTACAACCATTAGTAGAATTATCCGTAACAAATATTATTTTTTTTAAACAATAATATGGCAGGCTTGAAAATGTTTTGAAAAAGTTATTTTCTAATTATTTTTTAAAATTCCATTTGAATAAAATAAAAGAAGAAAGGTTTAATAAGTTTAAAAACACAAAGAAGACAGATCTCCTCCAAAAAACCCAGGTCCGGGGTAAATCACCTCTTCTCCACCCCCCTCTCGACATGCCCGGCCAGCCCTATTTACAGACATATGCACACAACTAAACTATTAAGATTTTCGATTACAAGAGTTGTACCAGTTTTTTTTGAAATCAAGTGTACATTATTTTAAATTTTTAAAAATCAGTTTTACAAGTTGAGAGTGCTCTGATATAACAAATATCTTAGTATTATGAATAAAAGTTCTTAATGTCTTGTCTTATTTTCAACAAAAAACTGTGTTTTAGTGAAAAAGTGGCCGTTCTAACAAAGTAAACTTATATTCCTAAAATTTCGTATCTAGGCACAAATTGCATTCTAAACAACTTTTTTTAATGGAATTTTTTCATATATTGAAAAATAAAAGTGGTTTATTAGTGACAGCTTTTATAAATTGCCCTATAAAACATCTCGTATAACACCGATTCAACGCATTTTTTATTTATGATGGTTTTACACCAAACAAGAGTTTCGAATTCCAAAATTTGAACATTTTTTGTCTACTACATAATTGTTACATCTATTCTGAGATACACTGTATATGTCGCTGGTTCTGATACAAACAGTAAAATATTTTCACTTTTAACACTAATATTTTACAAAGCATTTACCACTATTTTCTCAACTGTTCGCACATTGGTTTACAACACCCGTTTGCTACATATTAACAGTGTTGGTGTACTCTGATATCATCTAAAATACACATAACGTTAACGATTCATTACAATCCATGTTTTCGTCAACACAAATCCATACGTTTCGATTTTTCGCGTCCTCCGTCCATAGGTGTTACTATTTATTTTTATCCTCGAGCCAGCCATCTAATTGCACTGAAACGTTTGTAGATAAACTGAGTCTGAATAGGGAATATGGTCTAAATCTCGCTGCGCACACAAATTTACTCTTTTTTTCTTATGGGACAGACAGGCCGATCGGAAAGTTGGTCCCAGGAACCACGGAAATTATCTGGTGTCTATTTATGACTCATGAGCATGACTAGGACTACGATTTACAATTATTTCTTTAAGTAAAATTTACTTACATCTCAAAAATTGTTACCATTAACCATTTTTTCAATTAAAAAACTGTGTTTATAATTAATAAACATGTCAAATGATATATTCCAAGTTTGGTGTTCCTGGACAAAAAATATATTCGGCATCGTGGGGCCTTACTTGGCTAATGTGCATAGTTTTTAATGCTATTTGTAGAACAAACAAACAACTACAAATTATAAAAATATGTATTCAAATTCAAATGACCTTTACTGTTTTTGAGAAAAATGTCCTGGGAGTCAGTATTTGATCATCCTGCAGAGTGTCTGTTTTGTTTTGACTATCGCAATCTCTTATCTCAAGAGTTGCCAGCTCAGTCAAAAGTCGCATCTTTCCTATTCTGAATTTGATGTAAAAAGATTTTGGTTACATCTTGTTTGATTTTCCACATATCAAAAATAAATTGTTTTTTGCTTCGCTTTATTTGCTTACTTATAGGCTTCGTACTAAAACAATTTTAGGTGAAAATAACGCTCATTACTTGCAAACATAGTGAGTGATACGTAACTGTACCCCTCTGATGGTCAGTGCTACTACCCGTCAGACATCACTGATGTTTTAGTGACTGATAGTGACCTGCAGAGCAGGTACCAAGAGCTGCGATATCTAACCTTGGTGAGTTAAATTATATACTGAATAAGATTTACAGGAAACAACTACTCAGCGGGCAAAAGCCCCGACCTGCTTTGAATTAAACCCGTAAGTCTTGTTTGGTAGCTAAGATCATTTGTCAATTCGTCACTAGACATAGACCGGTTTCGAACTTATTATGTTCTCGTCAGTATGCCATAAGTAATGGAAAAGGCAAATAATAATAGCAAACCAGGCTAACCTAACGCAGCCTAAGCAAGACAAGTGTATACGAGAATAAGCTCGAAACCGGTCTATGTCTAGTGAGTGATAGGTACAAGAGCTTCGACCTCTAACCCTGGTAGGCTAAACTATATACTGAATAATGATTACACAGGAAACAACTACTCAGCGGACAAAAGCTCCGACCTGCGTTGAATTAAATCTGTAAGTCTTGTTTGGTAGCTAACATCATTTGTCAATTCCTCACTAGTCATAGACCGGTTTCGAACTTATTATGTTCTCATCAGTATGCTATAAGAAAAGGACAAATAATAATAGTAAACCCGGCTAGCTTAAAGAAGACTACGCAAGACAGACATAGTGAGTGATACGTGTATCCCACTAGTGGTCAGTGCTACTACCCGTCAGACAACACTGATGTTTTTGTGACTGATAGCGACCTGCAAAGCAGGTACCAAGGGCGTGATGAATTCTAAAATCGAACAACATTAACATCAAATTTCTCGTGAAATTAAAGAAACCCATGGAAACTTTTCAGTTATCTATTAAAAGAAACCTTCGGGGTGGATTGTATGGTTCGACGAACGAGCTGGTCACCCGAACATCTCAACAAACGAAGAATGCATCACACTGTTGGACCACCCACATTACTTGCAAGATTTGACATCATGTGACTTTTTTTTGCTACCAAGAAGTTAGTTAAAAGGAATCTATTTTGCATCTGTTGAGGTGAAAATGAAAGTAGCGAAGTTACTGAAGGAACTCACGAACGGCAACCTCCAGCACTGCTTCCAAGAGTGGCAGGTGCGTATGCGACGGTGTGTAGATGCAGAGGTGAGGTATTTTGAGGGGGATAATAATTATATTTTAATACTAGTACTTAAATTGAACTCGTATCCATATTTAATAGCCATACCTCATACATAATCGTTTTCAGATTAAGACAATAACAACAGCAAAACACAAAGAGAAAGAATTACAAGCACTATTTAAAATATAATAAGAATTTCTTCCTTTCTTCTATTGAAGATAATATATCGTACAAAAATATTTAAATTTAGCGTACAATTGTGTTTTGTTTTTTCGTGAAATCACTGATTCAAGGAAAATTCTTCCTAAACGGTGCGAAAAGCCAGTTGAATATTTTCGCACACTCAATGCTTTGAGAGCCATTTCAAATTCCCTATTTTCTCTTCACTTTATATTTTCAGCCATTAAAACCTAGTTATCGGTAACAGTTTTCCGACTGAAATCAATTTACGTTGCCAAAATGGGCAAAATTCTCAGTTTTCTGTGAGCTGTCACAACCATCTAAAGTGTACCTACAGCCTTCTTAACTTGGACCAGAATATATCAAACTGAACATTTACTCACAAATTTAATGTTCTACAAAATTATCTAATTATCTATTTGTAATATCTTGCGGTAGTTGTGAGAAGGCCAAAAACTTTATTACACATTTTCTGACCACATTTTTTCCTGGGTCAAAATAACGCCTCTGTATGATGAAGGGTCGAAGTTTAGCTTCACTAATTATTTCATGGTAGATTCAACACGGCTTGAAGTATTGAGCAATATGGAATTTTTCAAGATTCATTCCAAACTGGGAATGTAACCATTTTCATCTCACGTAAGACTCCTTTAAATGTGCTATTATTTTAGTTAACAGATAGATGTTTTGTTTTAAAGACAAATTATTGCATAATTAACGGCATAGTGTGTCTAATCAGTTATTTTATTTTGTAATCATTTACTAAATAGCAACAAATGAATTAGTAAAACAATGAGCGTTACTTTCTTTTCGTAATTCCATCGGCGAGAAGTTCTGTATTTTTATAGAATGATAGGTACTTTAAAGAGTAGGCTTATTGATATTACAGACGCTGTAAACGCAAAAAGACTGAAAGAGGCATACATGCCTAGGCAATGACCATAATTCTATAACTTTGCTGGGTGTACAGAAAAGATAATTGCTAAATTGACTATGATGGAGTAAAATTAACTCAAATATTTTCAGGTCTAAACATTGTAGCACGTATCAAAGCGGATTGTGAACTTGACCCAACGATTTGTATTTTCTTATTTTGAATTAAAAATTAAAATTAAAATTTTCATTAAATCTTGGGAGAAACATCCACATATTTCAATGTTAAAAAGTATTCAATAGCATGATGCCAATAATATTTTGGCAGTTGTGAGTATGGATGGATTTTATTGAAAATTTCACACCTATATTTTACAACCGGTCAGAGGTTTTAATTTTGTATCATGGGAACCATAAACATTTTGGTTGAAGTTAAAATCACTAAATTTTTTTATATCAATTTTATTTTGAGCAAAGAATTTATGAATAAGGATGAATCGAGGAAATAAATATATGCACGAGAACGGATTATTGATACATTAATGAGGCAGCTTATACTTAATTATTTATCATCCTGATCTCCACTTATATTACGTGTACAGTTATCAGAATAGTGACAAACATCGCAGTAATACAAATTCATTGAAAGGCACGAGCAAGTTTCATGCGAATATGCTGATTTCTCACCCCAAGAGCAAAATAATTTTCAAAAAATTCAAATGTTTTACTTTCGAAATAATTCGGTTGTAACATTTTATTATTCTCAATCAAACCACTTTTTGTCGATTTCTATGATTTTATTGACCCATTAGTAGTTTGAGCCACTCATTTTTGATTACAACCGGGTACGTGTGTACGTGTTGAAGTAATGCTGGTGCTGGTAACGATGGAGGCAATTTGTCGATGGACGGACTTTTTTCGATTATCAAATGATACCGCATTAAATTTCAACAATATACAAGGGTCTTTTTGAGAATCGGTAGGAGTTTAAATGACAGAGGATGGTTAAGTTTGTGTCTTTTGTTTATAGCTACTAATACAAGGATTTTACACTTTCTTCGATTATATAATTCCCTTAATTTTCAAGTTCAGGTCAGGTCTAATTTGCATATTATATTTTGGGACTTTGATTTACGTTTACATTATTTTATTTTTAATATAAATATTTGAAGTTTCCGTAATAATGCATTGAAGAATACATTCGATTTATTGGCTTTTAATTATTTAAATTTTAAAACAGTGTATTTTAACAATATTTAATAATTATTGGTTATTACCAATTTTACATATCTGCAAAAACATACAAATTAATATTTAAAACTTCAGAGTTTTGTTTTTAACCAAACCACAATATTTGCGAAAGATTTGTTTACATAAAACAGAGAAATTGTAAATAAAAAAAAACTGTTCGATAAATGCGAAGAGAATGTATTTTGAAAGGATTATTATTATTATATAAACTGGCATTTCCTTCCACCTTCCATTTTATACTAAGATGAATTAAACTGCTTAGTAAAAGAATTCTTATTTCATTAGGAGTAAAAGTATAAACTATACACAAATTAAGTATGGGTATATAAAACCAATTTAATTTTAGTTGGGCGATGTGGTTGAGAGCTCTTGCCTCTTACCCCGAGGTCCCGGGGTCGATCACCTGCCGAAGAACTGGTATTTTTTTCAGTAACAGAAAATAATCCCTGTATACTCTGATATGATGGATGTGTGTCCGTCGTCTCCTAATGTATACCGCCATGCACACAAGGTTACGTTAGTGACAGAGAAAATTGTTATGTTTGATTGATGATTATATTGATTGATTACGTCTATGTTCATGTTTAATTGTAAATACATCAAATTTCATGTTAAAGGTTATACTGATTTTAAGAATACCTCTGGCACGTTTTCACATGCCAGTATGTTTTTTTAAGCTTATTACTTACCACGTGACCCATCCTTCCTAAATATTTCATTTTTTTCTTGCACAATAGCAACTTGCTTCAAATACCAGTCCCTAGCCTTTTCAACAGCGCTCAATCCCTGCATTAACACCTCCTTCTCCTGTTCAATCTGCTTCATTCTCTTCAACATATTGTAATCAATCCCATTTTGCAAAGTATGCCTCCTGGGTTCCCTCCTCCTCGAATTCGGTTTCTTTTGATACATCCCGACTTGTATTTCAGCTTGTACCGAGGCTTTACCATCACCCAAACTCCTACCGGTCCTCAACAAACCCCCTGCATATTGTTGTTGTCCCTGCCTTTTCTCATTATTTTTGTTTTCTTGATCGTTCATCATTAACCCCATCTGCCAATTTTGTAGAGCTGTGCGAATTTCGGCCCTGTCCATGTTCCCCGTAGAAACACCACGTTCCATGCCTATGGCGGTGCGAGGGGGCTTGGGGGGGCCCGTACAGCGTGGGTTTGTTTACGTTAGGAACTGGTTTTTCAAAGGTGTGTATATCAACGGTTTCTAAATTGCTATCTTTACGTTCGGGCAATAGTTGGGGCATAGAAAGTGTCCGTTGCTGGGATATGACATTATTAGGCCTTATAGCTGCTGTGTTGCCCCAATTTTGTTTAGGGGGGACTATCAATGTCGAGTAAGGGCGCTGACGGTGGTCGATTAGGTTTCACACTCGCATCCTGGTGTTGTTTTAAATTGTCTCTTCGTTCCACTTGGTTCCTTAAAAGGCATATTTTTAGTCCAGCACAAAATCTTTCAAAAGACAACATTCCGTTAGGAGGGGTGACTTTCCTGAGGCTTTCTATAACTCCTTTAGGTAATCCCTTGGCGTCGTCGTCTTGCCATCTGTTTTCTATGTCTGCGAAGTTCACGAACCCTGTCTTTTTATCGTCCATGATGTCAAAAAGGGTGCGCATGGCGGTTACAAATTGTTTTGGGAGACCGTCGAGGGTGGAAGACTGAAGGGGTGACGTCATGGCGCTTGTTTACACTGGGAAGGCACAACACCAGCAAACACACGGTTCGTTCACTTGCCGGACACTGGTCGGGTGATTGCTCGACGACGGAGTCTGCGACTGACTAAGATAGAGACGTGGCCGGCCAGTCAGGTAAATTCGTGCAGGTAGGGCTCTCAGAGCAGTGGTGTAGCAAGACTACTTTTAATTTTATCCATGAAACAAAACAACAAAATTAACTAATAATGAAAAATATAATAAAACCAACAGTTTATTAAATTTATGTTGTGTAGAAACTCCTTAATGTGTTTTGCATTAACATTTAATATAATAATTCCAAGTACTTGATAATTGAAAACGTACTCGAATGAAATAAATAATAATATTTACAGTGCACGTCCCGAGTTCAATGATGAGTTTCTACCTGTTATTTTGAATAATTAAATGATTTTTGAAATTTTGTACATTTAATTTTTTCAATATGGCGGATATGATGATAATGTCAGAAATGTTGTACAGTTTTCGGTTTAGCCGGAAGTGACAGCAACTTTTTTTATTCAAATATAACACCCTGTATATTTCTCGATTGTTACAACTACAGATACTGATCGAAACATAATTTTAGATAAATTCATGAAGCACACATTATTCCTAATCTTGAAGTATGGAAGGAAAATTTCCTCAACAGACTTACTAATTGCCAAGAAGTAAATGACAGCTACCTTTTAAAGATATCGTCAATTGATTTAATTTATTTTTCTCAATATTCATATTCCATCTTTTGTTTTCATGGACTTCTTGATTTTTATAAATTACCAACAGTTACTGTGTATTTTATTTAATAAACTTAACATTTTATACATTGTACTGATTCTGCGGTTGGCTCCTTGTGAAACATTATTAAATATTTTAAATAAACAAGAAAATTTGCTTTTAAATGTTTCAAAATTATGTTTTCACTCTACACGTGTTTCGGCTTTTTAGGCCCTTTTCAAGAGTACAGATGAGAGGTACTAAATTATAATTTGTGTTCCTTGTTTATATATTGATTGTTACATCTGGCAACTTATACTAATAAAAATGGTTTGAAAGATTTGGAATTTTTTTAGAAAAGTGAAATTACTTTATCTAAAATGTGGTGACCTGCGAATATTTGTTGTTCATTTGTAACCGTTTTTTTATTTTTGGAAGCTTTCTTAATCTCTAATATTTTAGTAAGTTAAGTTTTGTTTTTTTCGGAATGAAGTAATTCTACATTATCCATATTTATAAAGTGATTGTTTTCTATACAGTGTGTTGACATGCCGGTGCTATATACGTTGTTTACAATAGACTTTTTATGCTCTTCAAGTCGCTTTTTTATATTACGTCCAGTCTGGCCAATGTATATAGCGTCGCAGTCACTACATTTTAGTTCATACACTCCTGTCTTTTGTAAAGCCGAAACACGTGTAGAGTGAAAATATAATTTTGAAACAGTTAAAAGCAAATTTTCTTTGCTTATTTAAAATATTAACATTTTAATATATTATCATATTATCACTCAAATCAACCTATCGATGAATATGCAGGATACTGTATTTCAATTAAAGTTTCTATCATGTTCTACCGTACAGATTTCTGAAACTATCACCATATCTGCCATTTTTAAAAACATATATGTATGTACAAAATTTCATGAAAATCGTGATTGTAGTAGTGGAGATATTTGATTAGTTATATGCTTTCATCCAACCCTGCATATTACGGCATTTTCATAAATTCCAATTTGAGAGAACAATTTAAAGTTTTAATGCCCACAAATTCCTGTACCTAGATTCTAAATATTTCAAAAAGCACTTTGTGTTGTTGATTAGTTCACGTACATTTTTGAAACATTTGGAAACTATAAAACTGTGTAATATTAAACGATATACTTAATCATAAAATTTTTAGATTTTCAACAAATTTGGTTAGACGATTAATACTTTACTGTAAATGTTTACAACTCCTACCAAAAACTGTTCTGTTAGAAAAACAAAAAGAAAAGGTGAACATCGATTATAAGATAATGAAAATCATTTTCTAGAAATTCTATAATGAAGTTGTTACATTGAAAAAACTGCAGTAATTGAGATAGAAATATTTATTATGCTTTTTATTCCAGTGTATTTGCGAAATTCCCTTTGGTGTATTCGTATTGGAAGCAAATAGCTTTTGTCATTGTAGTAAACACATTAAAAATTCCCAACCCTCTCTTTAGGGGAACATTACAAATTTCGCGCCGCCGCGTGCCGTCTTGAATTTCCGCACTTTTTTAGTATTTTTTTTACATTTGTCTCCAAAACTAAGTCATACAAAAAATATCTGATGTGGCCAGCACATAACTTTCTTATACTAGTATATATCATTCATCCTGATTTAAAAAAATCATTCTATTTAATTCTTCACTTACCTCAATTAAATTTTAATAGCGTACCTTGAAATGTTTCATTAAAATTTTTAAATAATTAATTATCAGTGTCATTCCATACAGTCAATAATCATTCATGTCATATATTTTAATAATTTCTTCTTATTGACATTGACATTTTTGTAACTAAATTAGACATTTCAAATGTTAAACTGTTAAATTTATCCTAACCCCATTTTGTGCGGTCAAATATATAAAAAATTTAAGTTTACATCAGTTTTATTTAAGTAATTGGAAAATATATTGTATTGGCTTGATATAGTAGATATGATTTATAATATTTCATCAAGAATATATTTTTTTGTAAAGGCAAATACCAAAAAGTTTGGGACCCGCGAACCCCCTTTCAGCTGGCCAATTTTGCTCATCATTGTCTTTAGCCTTTAGAACATGTGTACCAAATTTGAAAGCTTTATTTCAAAAACTGTGGCTGCTTGTACCTTTTTTCTTCTTTCTTTCATTGTGTCTCTTCTAGTGGTACCACATTCACCAAATTTAATGTGTCACTTAGTAGTAGTAGCTACTTATTTTACTAGGCAAGTAGGCCACAATGGGCCCTTTTTACCTAGGGACCTACAGTTTAGCGTTGACTCCGAACCACGGTCTTCGACTGTCAACTAACCCACCGCCTGGGCCTGCCCGCCTGCACCGCTAGCAGAGTGGCAAACCTCCTGGGTAAATCTCCTCGACCCTCCACCCGGGCTCGCCTCTCCGCCTGCATCAGGCTAGCGGCCTTCCCGGGATTGTCTGTTGACAGCCTACCGACTGTTAGATGAGCTATCGTAAATCCATCCAATTGCCGGACTCGATCAGTGCTGCTTAACTTCACTGATCGAATATCGGAAATTAAACGGATGTCCATACCTCATCCCTATAATGTGTCACTTAAAATGTTGTTGACAATCTTAACTGCTAAATTTGGGAAGTCTCCCATTGGTATTTTGTGAGTTATCGCGGATACACACATACACACACACGCACCGACAGACATCATTCGGAAAATAGTCAGAATGGATTCAGGAGGATTCAAAACTTATAAATCAATCAAAATGTCGAGGTCGAAAAAAAAATCACGATTACTATATTTCCTTATATTAGGTATAAGAAGGTAAAAATTAAAAGACAAAAAAATATTCTAAATATAAAGTTTTACTAATGGCAATAATTAGTTTTGTGATAACTTCTATAGTACCTCCGGAACTTCCTCGCAAATATCGTGAAAAATTTTATTTTCTAGCAGTTTATGTATCACGTAAAACATCAAAAACATATGCTTAGAAACTGAGACAAGAAATTAACAAAAGGAATATGTGGTTCCAAGACTTAAATCTTGTATGTACCGATAAAGTGAAATCACTAGGTTTTGCTCATAAGACAATAACAGATTTTGATCAGGTTTCGCCATTAAACTCTAATCAGCTTTTTATACAACTGTAAGCTGAAGAAAATCTCAAAGAATGTTTTGAATATGAGCTTTTTTCATGTCCACAATTGTTATTTGATAATGGACAGTTAATAAAGAACGCAAAATCCGTTTTATTTGCCCATAAGAAATGTCAACCTTCCAATGATTTAATACATAATGTTCATTATCTATGGAGGTTATTTAATGCACAAGGTTGTTTGACGAATCCCTTCCATTTTTGAAAAATGCATAAAATTTATTTTTACAGCTATACAGTTCAAGATGCGTTATAGTCTTTGACGGATATAACTCAGGCTCAAATTAAGCACAAGAGCAGCTGAAGAGAAGTAAAAAATTAGGCAGTGAAGATATTGATATTTCTGATGCTGCATTAGCAAGCATTTATTCAACACCTTTTAAAAAACTAAAGTCGACGGAAATTTTCATTAAACTAGCTTAAGAGGGCTAATCGAACCAGTGTTTGTAAGGTAATTTTTCAAAATTTATTTCTTCCATACGGTTTGGTCAAATTACACCAAATTTGGAGGATCAGTAGTTGAAAGTGTACTAGAGGGTACATGTATATCTATTTTAATTAATTTTCACTTTATGTAGGGAAAATTTATACTGTAAATATAAGTGAAATTTGAACGTGATTAGCTCTTGAATTATGATATCAATCGGTAAAATTCGAGGTAAAATTCATACATGTCTTCTAGAATGAATCTTCATAATTATGCTTAGCAAGTTTTAAACTTTTTTTCCGTATTTGGTTAAAATGAATTTTCTAAATAAGTATCTTTGTCACTACAAATGGAGCAAGGAAATGTTACCGCTATCGTGAATCGCACCTCAATGAAATCGGTGAATAAAACTTCCAGTGAAGGTATAGTCAAGACCAAAATTATTCAGCGACGTATGTATAAAAACTTTCTAAAGAGTGACACAGCTATCCGAAGCTTTTTCCCGACTACGCCCCTTAAGGGGATGTCGATACAAATATAGTGTCCACAATATTATCGTTGTGGGCAGTACTGATATCGTCGTGCTTGTCGAAGAAGATCACGAATTTCTTAATATAATCTGGATCTCCAATTGGTTTGCTCGATCTTGAATAATTGTCTCTGTGTAGGAGGCCGCCATACTGTGGGCAATGTAGTTACATTTCAATTTATTATTGGTAAAAATTAGTGATTTCGCGTTGCTCACTGGATTTCTACTTGTCAATTGTCATCTTTGGACGATTTGTTTATGTGATGATGTGCTGTGACTGTGATTTATTAACTATTCTACTTTTTGTCTGATTTGTCAGTTTTATTAGATTTGTTCTGTATTTATTAGTTTTTGAGTGGCATTTTGTGGTTATTGTTTAGTGTAGAACTTCTCTGTGCGTTTAATTAAAAATGCATTGTTTGCTTCCTGGTTGCAAATGTCCCACCAGAAAAAAAAAGAAACAGGTGTAACGTTCATTCGTAAGTCTAATAGTAGTAGTTATTGGTCTAAAATAACTACGTGTATATTATTACTTCCTCACCCCTCAAAGTGAGGAAGTTATGTATTCGTGAAAAAAATTTTGAAAATTTTTATTGCTTTTCTGGACGAATCTCGACGAATTATGACGATACACAAAATTTCAGACAGAAAAAATGTTCTGTCTGTGTGTCTGTCTGGTTCGCGATAGCAGCTACAGTTTTTGAGATAAAGCTTTTAAATTTGGTACACACATTCTAGAGGTCAAGGAAGAGATTGAGTTCGTTGATGAGCGAAATTGGTCCCAATTTTAGAAACGTCAAAAAATGTGACTTTTTTGAAACGTCAAAATGACTTTTTTTGAAACGTTAAAATGTAACTTCTTGGAACGTCAAAAAAATTTGACTTTTTTGCAACGTTAAAGTGACTTTTTTGAAACGTCAAAATGTGACTTTTTTGAAACGTCAAAAAATGTGACTTTTTTGAAACGTCAAAAATCACTTTTATTATAAACTCCACCACACGTCGAGTTTTACTACGGTGAGGAAGTTCTGATCTCCAAGTAATTGGCAGCGGTTTTTTTTTAATGTTCAAATACGAAATATAAATATTTTCTGAACGTTATTTGTGGCATTCTCTAAGTTTTCCTTTCTCTTTTTTGGGACACAATTATTGTAAATGTTTGTCCGTGACTGGTATATTTTCTTCTAGTTTGTAACCGCTTTCTTCACAAAATGATTGGAAAATGTTTCCGTATCGAATTACTACTTACCGTAATATTTTTATATAGATCTTTTTTAGTTTGTATGATAATTTCTTCCACTGACGCTGAACTAAATCGTTTTTAGTATATTTTTTAAAATTCAAGACAAAACTGATGACATGTCGACACCAGAAAACACGTAAAAGTATAAAAACAAATTACTACAAAATATTCTCATTAGGATAATATAATTAGATTATTCTCACTATCAAAGATACTGCTAAATGATTGGAAAATGAAAACATTAAAAAATAGACACGAAAATAGCCTAACATGTATGGTAAACACGATTCAAATTTCAGCGGTCTCATAACCTTCAATAATTGGTTAATAGAGAGTTGTTGAGCAGCCAATTGTGAAATACCGTAAGCATATAAGCATTCCTTACAGTCGTACGGCAATGGAAGTATTAATCGCAATTTCATTGGCCGTTTTAAGATAGCCGCAGGGCATGCGCAGTTACATGACATGTCATAGTATATTAAATTCTTTTGGAATCATTTGTCAGTAAGGAACTCGTTAGACGATAGAGAAGATACTCGCCTAGCACGCGGTAGGTCCAGGGTTCGAATCACAAACTTTTTTTTTTTTTTTTTTAAATAAGTATTTTTTAGTTCGTTAATAAGATTTTCCTTGCCCTTCATTATAGTTTGTTTATTTTCCTTGCCCTTTATTATAGTTTGTTTATTTTCACGGTGCCGAATTCCCCTTTAGAAAATGATATCTGATGAGCACGCCATGCCGTGGCCTTGAAACGGCCAATGAAATTGCTAGAAATACTGCCATTACCGTATGACTGTAAAGGATGCTTACATGCATACCGAAACGTTATTTTGACATCTACGCGTGCGCAATTTCAATTAGGAAATGCGGTAACGTTAATAACGGTAACGGTCTGCGTTATTTGCGGAGGGATAAAGTAGACGTAGTATATGTACCTTAACGTTATCGTTATAGACATCGTTCTGTTGTCGATCCCTATGATTGATAATAATCTGAATAGCATTATCCATATTGTAATATATAATATATAGGTGTAATATTCACTATATAAGTTTTATGCACTAACCCAAACAATAAAAATACAAAAGTAGGGTTAGGTTAGGCTGTCAAAGATAACGAATAACGATTGCTCATTAAGTAACTGTTCAACAAGTCTCTTTTTGGAAACACGTTATTTGTAAATACGTATTGAAATAAAGTTATCGTATCTTCATAACGTTACGTTATTTTGGATGCTCAACAACTATCTAATATGTAGCAAATAAAAAATGCCCACAATATGGCAGCCTACATGTAGGGGACTATTTATTTGTATTGAATCAGATATCCAGATTATATTAAGAAATTCGTGGAGAAGATATTGACTTATTAGTTCTCATGATTCATTTTGCAACTAAAGATAATATATTCGTACTACGTACAAGAACGCAACGAACTCCAAATAGGATAACAAATATATGATTTCTACAAAAGGCTATTAATCTAATCATAAGAGATAATATTTTTTTTACCCATGCCCTAATATCGATTTTTAACAATCCAGTGACTGAAAAAGATGACGTAATAAAAAATGAAGAACAGTTTTTACCACATCTCTATGAGAAAGGTAAAAATATCAAGATATTAGATGCTTCTAGTTTTCTTAAGCACAAATTTCGATTTACCTACTCTGTAGTCCACATCAGACTGTCACTGCATGAGGATGTATGATCAAAATCAACAGTGGCTTGGAAATTAATTAGATCCTTTGGAATGGGATTGGAAAATTGATTGCGGCGAACCTTGACCCATCACAATGGATTCAGAAGTAGCTCCTGATTTTATTATAAAGATGATCTCTTGTAATTGTAAATTAGTGGATGCAAAAATCTGTGCAGTTGCAAAAAGGCAAACATATTTTGCTAAAATCTTTTAAGCAAAGTGTAACGGAATTCTTATGAGAATGTTCCTGAGCCTGTTCGTGACCCGAATGATTCAGACGATGATCTCTGCTCAACTACATACATATTTACTCTCGTGTTTACTGTTAGTAAAATAGTATTAGCATATTTAAATGCTAAGGCTTAAATTATTAATATCTAATCCCAAATATTTCCTAACCACAACAGGCAGATATTTGAAATAAGCATTGTAATTTTTAATTCTAAACAAATTTTGTCTTATTTTTTTTTCAACAATTTGAGTAGTTTTTAAGTTATTAACGATTTTTTTTTAAATGATACAAAATTCAAGATGGCGGACCGATTTTTACCATCTTCCCCTAGTTAGAAAAGTGGATATTTTAAGCATTATAAATAGGACCACTATTACTTGCTAAAAAAGTGATCCTTTATGCTAATTTGCTGACATTTTAATTGTTTCCTATTTATGCATTTCTAGAAAAAAAATAATAAAATAATTACACTACCTGACACAATTTTTGTAACATAGTTCACACTACTGTTTTTGTATTGTTAATACCTCCCTGTTAACTGAAAAAATATCCAGAAAGTCCTAATACGTACCATTTTTGTGTGAACACAGTAGACCTTATTATATTACCAGGTAATAAATTTTATGGGTCGGCAATTTTAGAAAAGCAAGTTAAAGTAAGGTGGGATATTTTTATTTTTAACCTTCCAAGTGCCCAATTGTGCCTGATAGAAAGTGTTTTCGTTTGTCTGCATAACTCTGTTACGACAAAAATATCCAGTCAAACGCGCCGAAGTTGCAAAACCTCATCTGCCAAGTTTTGTTACATTTGTGGAGAATTCCTTGTGAAGTCACAAGCGAGGCCATTGTCTAGAAATGGGAAAAAAGATATTTTCTATATTTTGGAGTTTTAATCAGAGATCAAGACAAGCAATGGGCTCCCCACGTTTATTGTGTAAGTTGTACCATGTCACTACTGCAGTGGATGAAAGCCAAAAGAAAAAGCATGCCTTTTGCTGTTTCAGTGGGAGAATCCACCAATCATATCGATGATTGCTATTACTTGCTCACCCCTCAAAGTGAGGAAGTTATGTATTCGTGAAAAAAAATTTGAAAATTTATATTGCATTTCTGGACGAATCTCGACGAATTACGACGATACTCAAAATTTCAGACAGAAAAAATTTTCTGTCTGTGTGTGTGTGCGGGGTTCGCGATAGCAGCTACAGTTTTTGGGATAAAGCTTTCAAATTTGGTACACACATTCTAGAGGTCAAGGAAGAGATTGAGTTCGTTGATTAGCGAAATCAGTCCCAATGTCTAAAAAAATATTCCACAGGTTGAAATATTCGGAACCAGGACAATAGGTTAAAATAAAACGCTACCTTGCCTACGTTTCGTTTAATCTTAAACTTCTTCAGGGCATATTAAACGAAAATGTGACTTTTTGAAACGTCAAAGTGACTTTTTTGAGACGTCAAAATGTGACTTTTTTGAAACGGCAAAAAATGTGACTTTTTGGAAACGTCAAAAATTTTATTATAAACTCCACCACACGTCGAGTTTTACTACGGTGAGGAAGTTCTGATCCCAAGTAATTGGCAGCGGTTTTTTTGTGTAACAAGGATAGGATATTCCAAAAAAGAAAAACAAAAAATTAAATATCCGAATTTGCCATCATCCCTAAGACCTGTTCCTTACAATGCATCAGACTTACCAGTGCCCTGTGCCTTTAGATTGGCAAAATATTGTTTTGGGAGGAAATGGAAATAGTAATGACTCTTTAGACAGCCCAGATCAGTGTGCCGACCTTTTGTATATTCCAAAAAGTTTTAGTGACGCTCACTTAATTGTTCAAAATGAATTGAATGATTTGGTACGTGACTTGAGGCTGTCAAAACAACAAGCAGAACTTCTTGGTTCCCGATTTAAGGAGTGGAACTCACTGGCTAAAGAAACAAAGATTACGACTTTTAGAAAAAGAAATGCAACATTTCCTCATTTTATAATATGGAAAATTCACTATGCACATGTATTGATACTGATGGTTTAATGCAGGAACTTAATATCGAGCATTCCCCGTCTGAGTGGTGCTTATTCATAGATTCCTTCAAAAACAGTTTAAAAGCTGTATTACTACATAATTGAAATTTGAAACCATCTATACCAATTGCCCATTCAGTAACAATGAAAGAGGATTATGACAGTATGAGCACCATTTTAAATAAAATTAATTACAACAAATACAAATAGCAAATATGTGGCATTTAAAAGACCTCTTTGTCGCACATTTTCATTCTCACCAATATTTCGCTTTTTAAAGCTCGCCAACCGGAATTTAAACCAGATTTTTCGCAGACAACCCTATATCATTCAGTTCGCAATTTAATTACCTTCATTTTGATATAAGATTTATTCATTAAACAGATGAATGTAAATTACTAATATCGAATTACCTGTTTATACCTGCCAACCCAATAGTTACGCCAGGAAAAAAATAGACAACCTAACGTTTGCATATTCTATGGCTTCAGAGTTTCGATTGGAATAAAATTTGTTCTTTAAACAAATAGTGCAATGTTTGAAAAAAAAGTTATTTTTGAATTTTTAATTAATCATAGTCTTGCCAGGAATTTTTTAGCTAACCCACTCGCGATATATTTTATAACATATTAAAATTAATATAAAATATTTTTCATCCATTAAACGGATGGGTGAAGGTCGTTTTTAATTCGGATCTTAGACTATTTCGTTGGTCGACTTTTTACTTGTCATTTTTGTAATCATTTCTGTAATCCAGTAGGATATGCTATTCAGGTACATTACAATAAGTACATATTTATTTGTCCGCCAGTGTTATTGAGTATTACACAAATTCAACCCAATTTAATAACAATAATACCTATAGTTTCTTACATTTCATACTCTCACTCTTATCTGAATGCGCTAACATAAAAGTTTTAAATAGATAATAAATCAAATACGACACTTCCAGTACATGTAGGAACTGTAGGCATTTATTATTATTATCATATTAGGTTTGAAACGATGCTTATGTAATGCTCAATATTATTTTAATATTTTTTCTAGAAATGTATAAATATTAGGCAAATAAAATGTCAAAGTTTTTAAAATACATAAAATAATGGGCTTATATAGGTTAGGTTAGATGTCATGAATGTGATTGTGGTTACCACAGTTACAATCAATTTATCAATTTGAAATGTCAAAATAAATATGAAAATGTTCATATTTTGAAGCATATAATTAAAACATTTTTTTAATTAATATGTTCGTGTTTACCAGCTCCCTGAGGAGTTCCGAAATAATGAAAGAGGTTATATCGTGGCCTAAGGGGTTGTCGTTTTTATAGGTATTGTCACTGGAGGGAATCATTACTCAAATGTCAATATCTTTCTTTTTTGTATCAATATTTTTTTAATTTCAATATTTGTTTGCTTCTGATACTAAGAATACTATTATTTAATCCAATGTCACCTTGCTCCTAGGTGAAGTAGTTATTTTAATGGCCTCTGTGATAAAAAGATGTATTTGAAATGTAGTGTTTGATTTATTATCAACCTAAAACTATTATACTAGCGTATTCAAATAAGAATAAACACCACATCACCACAGAAATTAGACAACCGCTGGCTGATTCCAAAGCGAAGTTGCATAGGAGGGTTACACTTATGAAAAACGCGGACACACAACAATTCCCACCAGTGATTTCAAAATTGTCATTGATTCCCACCGGCATTGCCAGTGCTGGTTGCGGGATTCGAACTAGCAGGGCGATGGAGAGATTATCTAATCACACTTTCCATCGCATTTCCTAGCCAACTCCTCAACCGAGAATAAGATAAGAATTATATTTGATAGTTTTTTTTGAGGATCTTGCTCAGATATACACGTAATTTTTTTCCCTAACGTTTCGATTTGTTAAGCCATCATCAGAGAACTACAATAATACATGTTTTAAAA
Organism: Rhamnusium bicolor; assembly: GCA_029963845.1. Taxonomy (NCBI): domain Eukaryota; kingdom Metazoa; phylum Arthropoda; class Insecta; order Coleoptera; family Cerambycidae; genus Rhamnusium; species Rhamnusium bicolor. The sequence continues at coordinate 14,965 of JANEYF010005070.1, read as the reverse complement.
CACAATTAGGATTAACTATTGAAATAATATTATGAAATGTATTATTGTAGTTGTCTGAAACCGACACGTTAGAAAAAAAATTGTTGCGTATATCTGACCAAAAATCCCTCCAAAAAAATGCTGTGAAATATTGTTTGATGAAACGAAAAAAAGGTAATAAGATAAGAATGGCAGTATAAAATGTAAGAAACTATAGGTATTTATTATTGTTTTCATATTATGGAATGAAATATATTAACACTAAAAATTTTTGCTAATTATTGTTGTCTAACTTTTACAAAAGCTTATCACAGATATGTATAACATACATTTGTTTAAACAATTATTTTCCCGACTATTTGCCAGAACGCTGAAACTAGGATTATAAAAAAGATAATATGCACATTATGTTCAGTACGACTGAGGGCAAGTTGTATCGGTGTGGTTCAGCCAAAGTTCTACTGAACTTCGTTTAAAGTCCAATGTTACGATTGTTGTAACAATCGTATTCTTGGATTTTAAACAAAGTTCAGTTGAACTCTGGCTAAACCACGTCGTAACAAACCGGCCCTGACTCAATAATTTTATTTTTAATTCTAACTACTCTGTTCAGTAAAACCAAAAATAAATAAAGCAAAAGTATTCACCAGTTCAACAATCACTTCAAACCTTTAAAACATCCACCGGCACGTGTTTCTGCACGTTTGCGTTGTTAGGATGGCCCTTTTGAAGGTCGAAAGTAACTACGAATCCTAGTAAATCCTAATGTAATAAATATTTATAGGTTGAGAGAACAGAACAATTGAAATTATGTAGTGGAAATTCCCTGTAGGATTAGAATGCTTTAAAACAAATTAGGTATCCTTTTCTTGGTAAAGTTTAAAATATGGAATGAAATGAAATATAATAACGATACAAATTTTTACTAGAAAAGCATACCTAATTTGTTTTAAGTTTTCATATTGGATTTGAAACGATGCCTATGTAATGCCTAATAATTTTTTTTATTATTTTTTTCTAGAAATGAATATTTATTCATATTCCTTGTCTCCTTTATCTACTTCCATGATGCGGTTAACTGTAAATAGCCACACTACCACATTGTGGCCGTCCTTGTAGGTAATTGTGGTGGTAAAATCGCATTTGAATATGAAAACAATGAAACAATGTACAAAATCACTACATTACTTGTCACAATAGAGCGTGTGACTTATTAAAATTTTAGTGTGGCTTTAAAGGGGTCACAAGAATGTGGTTAGATGAATAGATAAATATAAATGGCCAGCGGCGTATCTACAATGAATTTTGTATAGTGCCGAAATGAAGGTCGTTGAAATGAGAACAAAAAATTGTATCCCTTTGAGTCGTACCACGTTGCATAACTTATAGACAAACAGAAATGAAATATATTGTAAACGAATAATAATTTACATTACAACTCGATCTACATTAACTGGTAAAATAACGACAGTAAACGTAAATGTTTCTTGGCAAGACGTAAACCAAAGTCCACCGAGGTCAGCTAGAAAATATTATACCGTATATTGGACTGCTACATTTTTTGAATAAAATTAAAGGTTTGCAATAAATTAAATCAACTTAGGTTGCCAATTGACAAGGATTTGTCACGGAAAAATACAAAAGTTCGCCGGGACATCAAATTAAAAGAAATCTTTTTTTATTTCAAAATTGTAATAGAAATGATTATCGAGGATTTGGCTTTCAGAAGTAAAAGTGTCGAGAATTTTTCTTGTTTTTATTAAGTATACTGACCGATTTATTTGATCCTGCTGAGATGCACCTGTGGTGTGTGGTAGGTACTTAATGATTTCCGGTATATCTTTGATATTTATAAGTTTGTCTCCTTGTTTCTGTTATATAACACATTGTCATTCTGTTTAGTTATTGTTTAAACTGTAACTTTATGAACAAATAAAAATCGACCAACAAATTCTTATTAAAGAAATAGGGGTCATATATTCCCAGAGTCTTGAAACAATAAACCCAGGAGTTGGGAATCCTAATAAACTGGATTTACGTAGATATAATTTAATTCTACTCTAAATCCAAAATTCCAAATTCTTAAAATGAATTTCTTTGCAAATTCTTATTTCCGACACTTCATAATTTTAATTGTAACAACAATATAGATAACTTTTATATTGATATAGATCTTACATGAACAGGTGGAGATTTCTTTTTTTTATGTGAAGATATATGTATATCATAGGTACTAAGATATAGAGTGTTTCACTGTTTCATTTAAAATAATACACAATTCGAAGTTTCAAATATTTAAAAAAAATCGTTTCCAAACCTCTACACGTTTTTAATTTCTAGGAACAATATCTGGATTCTTTTATTTATTTATTTATATTTTATTAATTTTGGCGAACCTTTTCTCCATTCGAAGAGTAGGGGTTTTTTACTTGCCTAACATCTAATAGACAAGGAACCGACTGCTTTACATCCCCTCCGAAGAATGGTATATCTCCTACACAATACGCTAATATTATATAAATCTCTAGAAGACAGGCCGAGGTCGCCGTGTTTCACCTGGGAACCCATCTATATTACTGACTGCGTCTACCATTGTTTAACTCTTCGTATCGAAATACGAGTGTGCTAAGTGGGATCTACGCTCGTCCCATATTTGGACTTAATTTTGGAAAATGATCATTGTTTCGCCTTTGTTTAACCGGCTCGGTGAAGTAGTTAGCTAGAGCACGCGATGGCAAGTGTGACTAGATAATCTCTCCATTGCCCTGCGGGTTCGAATCCCATCACCAGCCCTGTCGATTGGAATGGTTGTGGGTCCGCGTTTTCCATAAGTGTAACGCTCGCCCGTGCAGCTTCGGATTTGGATTCGGGGTTGTCTAATCTCTGTGGTGGTGTTTATGTTCAGCCAAAATCGAATTTTAAATACCATAACTTCTTTTTCTACAATTTTGGATGTAAAATAAAAACAAAATTCTTAATCTACCATAATAATCTTAAACTTGAGTAGGTAATTAACACAATAAAAGTTAGCTGGGGAAAATAACCGATTAATCGAAAAATAATCGATTAATCAATAATTTGATCGTTACTTCGTAAATAGTCGATTAATCAATAATTGATCAATCGATTAATCATTTAATCGATCATTTGATTATTGTTTAGTAAATAATCGATTAATCAATAAACGATTAATCAATAACAGATCAATCAATTAATCAATCAATCGATTAATCAATAATCGATAGATCGGTTAATCGATTAATCAGTAATCAATAATCGATTAATCGCTTATTGATTAATCGATCGTTAATTTAATGATTATTGTTTAATCGATTAATCAGTTATTGATTAATCGATTGTTAATCTATCTATTATTGTTAAACGATTAATCGAATATTGATTAATCGGTTATTGATTAAAATATAAACAACAAAAAAATTATACTTTGAAAGTGAAAAATAGGGAAATCTTATTATTCGATTTAAATTTGCAAAATAAAATGTATCTCGGCCTAGTAATTAAATCATTAAAAAAAATTTAAACTTATTTTATTTCTTCTACATATAAATGGTTTTACAGATATCTTATTTTATCAGCTCTTACTCTGCCGTTTCGTAAAATTTTGGCGACAGTGTCATTCTTCCCACAGTCTCCACTTTTTGTGCCAATCTGCGTCCGCGCAGTGTGTCTCATGTTACTGGTGGGAAAATTCCGTTTTGTGGACATTTTTCTGATATAGCAGGAATGATATACGAGAAAGCAAAAAATATTAAAATGTTGGCTCTAAATAAGTAATAATTGTATAAATTAACGTAGTAAAATTTATAAATTGGCCTGTCAGTGTGGGTGGATAACAATTTAGCTAGCTCTGATTTCCTTCTTAATATAATTATAATCTCGTAAAGATTATTTTTTGGCGGGATATCCTACATATATAACTTTATTTAATTTTTAATCTATTCATTTTTTATAATTATCTATCACATCTGAATATCTGAAATTAATCTTGGCCTCTCCAGCTACCTCTCCATTTATAAACATACCTTGTATACCAAACTGTGATTGTATTTTATACATGTCAAGTATTTTATATTTTCTATCAGTCTCAGGCTTGACTTGAGTTTCAAAAGTAATTTTAATGATAGACATTATCACTGTAAACACCTTGTTAGTTTTTTAGAAGCGATGTGCTCTCCATTTCATGATTGATTTCTCGATTTTTTAGATTCTTTTATTTCCATCTGGTGACGTAATCATGTATCTATATTATTTTTAAATAACCCGCCTAAATCCTACAGACACTTCGACTATCGTTAATTTTGTTATTTATTACCTATACATATAATTAATTGCTTTTTTAACGCACTCATTAGTCTGGGGCTTGTATAATATCGGTTTTTGCGAAAAAATTATAGTCATATTAACAAATCCCTGGAAATTTATATTAAATAATTTATCTAGAGTGATATCTCTACATATTTATATTGTTTTTGAATAACGTATCTTACCTGTCTAAGTCCTACAGATGCTGCTGAAAACTTTAATCTCATTATTTATCACCTATACATATATATATCGATCAATTGTTCGATTAATCTGAAATAATCGATTGATCGATTAATCAATAACCGAAATAATCGATGAACGATTAATTGACATCAGTAATCAGAAATAACGATTGCGATTAATCAATAACCGGAAATAATCGATGAAATCGATTAATTGATCATCAGTTAATCGGAAATAATCGAACATCGATTAATCGATTGATTGGATATAATCAATTAATCGATTATTTTTCATAATCGATTATCGATTGTCAAATTTCATAATCGCCCAATGAAAGTCATATAACTGAACACGAATATGGTTCCAACAATAAACAATATACATAAATACTTAGTTTTTAGTCGACAAAAAAATCTTAATGCAGAATCTTGACCAATATCACCATAATCTTGTTTAAGGAGATATCAAAAACTCACCTGTTTTTGTATATTGTCAAAATATCAAAATGTTTAATTATATCATCATGCAGATTAAAAAATACATTAGTTTCTAATGATAAACCGTCAGAAATGTTCTGACACTTATTAATCCAACAAAGAAATATGTTCAACATCGTTGTATTCTTGGGAAACATATCAGTATTACTGGCTGTATATTTAAGTCAAAATACATAAAATGATATACTCTCTGGTCGGGGAAAGAAGAACCGCGGAAAGAATCTGATTTCTGCATTCCATTCACAATTAAGCGTAAATATTTTCTTAAAAAATGTTTTCTTAACCGCGTTTCAAGTCACCGAAGTAACTCCCCAGAAAAACCTAGGATTTTGTGTTGAGTAAAGCTTGTTAAATTGTTCCGGGCTCCTTCGCCAAATTCTCGAATGTTGTCAGTTTCAAAATAAATGAGCCCTTATTGGTAATATTTTAATATTGTCACACCCAAGCGTGTCTACGGACTTTACCTTATCACTACAATAATTTATTTTATATATTTGTGAAAAATGTAGTAAGATATGTCTAAGATATGTCTTATTATAGAAGAAAGAAATACGAGGTGAAAAAGCTAAGAGGAAAAACATGTTTCCACACATACACAAAGTGATAAAAAGAAAGAGAGAAAAACATTCTTTTTTTTTATATTCGAGAATAGGATTAGACAAAATTATGAATTTAATGTGAAGCCCCTCCCCCCAACCGCAAATAAGGTAAATTTATAGTTTAAATTATGAAATTTTTGTATTGGCGTTGGCAGTTATTTTTTGGTTGTAGCCAATAGAGTTTCATTTAAAATTATTACATGCTAAAACCAATACATTTTTGCTAAAACTTACATATTTATGGAAAGAAAAGGTTAAAAATTGTCCAAAATTAAATTACTTATTATTAATCTGTTGGTTTTCAAAAATGTTATTCACAGTTCAAGACAAACAGGTCGAATCTATACACAGAGCTACGTCACATTTAATTTCTGATCTAGGCCAAGTGTCACTACAAATAGATGCAATCCACTCCTTGCATTTGAATATATATATAATATGTATATGTACAGGGTATTTCAGGATTAACGGACAAACGAAATCTGAATTCAGGACCTCAAAATAAGAAAATTTCGATTTAAAATTCTTTATATTATTTTCTAATTTTACCTTGGCAGGCAATTTATTAAATAGAAAGCTGCCAGCACACTGAGGGGATTCTTTATACATAGCAGTGGCGGCTGGTCAGGGGAGGCAGGGGAGGCTGAGCCTCCTCTACAATTTTGGGAGTAGCAGAATATCTCCAAACTAATATTTTTCACAAGTAAAAATTTCTACTTAGGTATATCTCAATTCTCAATGTTGTTTATAATTCATTAATTAATTTTCAGTGTAAATAAATATAATTTAAAAAAACTAAAAAACACGCTTTTAAAGCACATCAAACTAAAAAGTGAAAAATAATTATTAATATAAACTGAAAACAATAATGAACAAAAAATACTAGTATTATTGTGAAAAAAGCGTGGGTTGCTCGATATACGAAAAATATGGCACAAAGCGCCCCACGCTTTTTTTCACAATAATACTAGTATTTTTCGTTTATTATTATTTTCAGTTTATATTAATAATTATTTTTCACTTTTTAGTTTGATGAGCTTTAAAAGCGTGTTTTTTAGTTTTTTTAAACTATATTTATATTGCTTATTGATGCTGATATTATAACATATTACGATCCAACAGATACTTCTGAAAAAAAAAAATATATATTTTTTCAGTCATGGGATTTGAACTCACGCCCGAGGAGTCCGTTGTTTCGCGTCGACTAAGACTTGTGCCTTAGCCCGCTCGGCCAACGTCTGAACTGAGAATCACGGAATGTACTTACAGTATTAAGCCTCTTGCTCTCACGCAGAGGATACGTGAGGAAAGGAAATTATTTAATTCTGGCGATCCTGATCAGGATAATGATATAAACTTATCAAATTATTGTATTGTTACCGGTTCTTCGTAAGTGTACAAAGTTTCAATTAAATCTGTCCGTTTAAAGTGGGTCAAAATCGAGTCCAAAGAGTCGGTTACAAACAAACATACAGGTGAAGCTAATAAAAGCGTGTTAAAAAAAATGTGCATTTCCTTCCCACAAACATGTAACATTGTAGTCTGGATAATCCACTCCACGTATGCATATTTCCCGGTCTCTTATCACGCTTTCGCGCTTGCTTGGATGAACTGAGGCTAGCGGCGAGCCAAACGTCATATCAATACATTGTTCGTGAGCTTGAACTATGGCGCGTATCAGCAAACATTCTAGATCTGTAAAGTTAGGGTAGCTAGCCTCTAGTATCCCATCTCTTTCAGGCGCATGTACACTTCAGTTGAGCGTTGATCCCCTCTCTCACAAATTTATGAAGAACTACATAATTGCGAATTTTTGTCGTGGCAAATTGATGAAACGACTGACATTACTTGTAAATCTCAATTTTCCGTAATTTTTAGATATGTAATGCACGGTGAAGTTGTTGAAAGGTTTGTTGTTTTTTTCGATGTGAGGAGTGGAAGAAACGCGGACAGTTTATTTAAATTATTAATCGACGAATTTGGTAAATTTGATTTGAAAATTAAATTAGTTGCACAAACTTATGACGGCGCTGCTGTTATGTCAGGACATCTTAATGGACTTAAAAACTAAAATAAAAGATATTGCTCCTCAAGCTTACTTCGCTCACTGTTACGCACACAAATTAAATTTGGTTTTAAGTAAAGCCTGTAACGGAATTAAAGATCTTTCTTTCCAAATATTACTAGTTTTTCGTAATTTTGTTCAAAATCTAGTAAAAGATCTGATATTTTAAATAGAATTATGGAACATAGAATTCCGAGTAATGGCTCCTACTCGTTGGAATTTTTCATCTAGAGTTGTTTTCACTGTTGACACATACAGGAAAAAACTTATTGACGTTTTTAATTTTATTTCGGAAAGTGAAGACTTTTTAAATGACGATCAGACTTTAAGAGCAGCTTACGGATTAAAATCGTTATTGTTGGATAAAAATTTCATACTTTTTCTAAAGGTTTTTAAAATGATTTTTGAGCAAACTGATGTTGTTTTCCAAAGTTTACAGAATAAATTAACTGATATAACATATTCTAAAAATAGACTTAATTCACTTGTATCCAAATTAAAAGAATTTCGCGATAACGAAATACATTTCAATACTTTATATAATGGTGTTTTAGAAACTATTGAAGAATTAGATGATGAGCCACAGTTTAAAAAAGAAAAACAACATATGACTTTGACACGACAGACATACATTACAAACAAATTTTTACAGAAATTTTGGACACCATTATAGTTCAAATTGAAATTAGATTTTCCGATTTAAATACTTTACAATGTTTCAATTTAGTAAATCTTAATAATTTTATAATGTTTTTTAAATCATTTCCTAACAGTCTAATGGACAAATTAATGGACCAGTATCCTTTTTTTAACCGTATTTTGTTAAAGAATGAAATGTGTGGTGTATTTTGACCAGCAACTTTTAGCAAATTCAAAATCGCCTCAAGAAATGCTTACTTTTATATGTATATATATATATTTTTATTTTTTTTTTTTTTTTTTTTTTTTTTTTTTTTTTTTTTTTTTTTTTTTTTTTATGTGTAACTCTCCACCCCGGCCCCCCCCCCCCCCCCCCGCCCCCGCCGCCCCGGGCGGCGGCCCGCCCCGCCCCCCCCCCCCCTCCCCCCCCCCGCCGGGGGGGCGGCCCCCCCTCTTTTTTCCCCCCCCCCCCCGGGGGGGGGGTTTTCCCCCTTTTTTTCTTTCCCCCCGTCTGCCCGGGGCGCCCCCCCCCCGGGCCCCCCCCCCCCCCGCCCCGCGGCCCCCCCCCGGCCCCGGGCCCCCCCCCCCGCCCCGCGCCGGGCGCCCCCCCCCCCCCCCCGCCCCCGGGGGGGGGGGCCCCCCCCCCCCCCCCCCCCCCCCCCGTGGGGTTTTACTCTCCCCCCCCCGGCCCCCCCCTTTTTTTTTTCCCCCCCCCGCCCCCGGCCCCCCCGGCGGGACCCCCCCCCCCCCCCCGGCCGCCGGGGGGGAGGGGGGGGGGGGGGGGGGTTGGGGGCCCGCCCGTGGGGGGGGGGGGGGGGGTGGGGGGGCGGCCCGGGGGGGGGGGGGCCGGGGGGGGGGGTCCCCCCGGCGGGGTGTTTTGGGGCCCGGGGGGGGGCCCCCCCCGGCCGGGTGGCCCCCTGGTCTCGGGCGGGGGCCCCCGGCCCGGGCCCCCCCCCCCGCGGCGGGGGGGGGGGGCCGGGGCCCCCCCCCCGGCCGGGGAGGGGGGAGCCACCCCCACACCATTAAACAACATAGGAGTTTTTAAATATAAAAATATATTTTTATTTTTTTTTTTTTTTTTTTTTTTTTTTTTTTTTTTTTTTTTTTTTTTTTTTTTTTTTTTTTTTTTTTTTTTTTTTTTTTTTTTTTTTTTTTTTTTTTTTTTTTTTTTTTTTTTTTTTTTTTTTTTTTTTTTTTTTTTTTTTTTTTTTTTTTTTTTTTTTTTTTTTTTTTTTTTTTTTTTTTTTTTTTTTTTTTTTTTTTTTTTTTTTTTTTTTCCCCCCCCCCGCGGGGGTGTTCCCCGGTTTTTTGCGGGGGGGGGGGCCCCGGGGGGGGGGGGGCCGCCCGGTGGTGGGGGGGGGGGGGCCCCCCCCCCCCCCCCGCCCCCCCCCGGGGGAAGGGGGGGGTTTTTTTTTGGGGGCGCTTTTTTTTTTTTTCCCGCCCCCCCCCCGGCCTTTCCCCCCCGCCGCACGCGGGTTTCTGCCGAAGCTGTCTTTCGCTCCAACCACGGTCCCTCTCGGATACCCGGAAAGAATTTAATTACCACCCAAAATAATATATATATATATATATATATATATATATATATATATATATATATATATATATATATATAAATATATATATATATATATATATAAAAAAAAAAAAAAAAGCTCCAAACTGTACAAACTTTTATCTTTAGTGTCAACAATTCCGGTAACCTCAGCTTCTGTAGAACGATCGTTTTCAGCACTCAAACGCTTTATGCGTTAAATATAATTGTCACTACTGAAACAATTATTGAGGTGTTGTCTGCATACACAAAATTTTATTGTGACTAACAAATTCAGGCAGATCATTAATAAATAATAGGAATATCAGAGGACCAAGCAAACCTTCTTGAGGGGTTCCTCTTGATAGTTGATATAGATCCGATAGACAATTCTTCATTTTAACCAAAAGTCGTCTGTCCGACAGATACGATATTAACCAGCCATTGATTTTACCACGAATTTCAATTTTTTCTAATTTATCTGCAACAAATGTTACATACAGGGTGTCAAACGCACTCGAGAGATTAAAGAATAAACCCATTATATATTCATTTGAATCTAATTTTTCATATACAGTTTGTACCAAGTCTGTTGCTGCTGTCTCAGTTGAAAAACTACCCCTAAAGCCATGCTGGGAATGGACAGTATATGATATTTTTCCAAAAATTTAGTCATTCTATGAGCCATTACCTTTTCTATAATTTTGAAGAAAACACTTAATAAGGAAATGGGCCTATAGCTTTTACTCTTATCAGTTTCACCTTTCTTAAAAACTGGAATTATCAGGGCAGTTTTTTATTTTTGGGGAAAAAGACCCACCTCAACTAACTTATTAATTATCGTGGCAAAATACATAGCAATTAATTTAACCGGAACTTCATCAATGCCGGTTGATTTTTTATTTGCAAGTTCTAGTATGACAGTTTTTACTCCCTGACTGGTAACTGGTTCAAAAAATATGGTGTCAATATTATCAAATTTGATAGTAGTGCAAGTATTTGATAAGTAGCAAAAGTTGGATTCAAGTTTAGTTTTTTATGTTGCTTGAAAAATGGTTTGCAAAAACACTTGCAACTTTTTACTGTCACTGACGATAGTATCATTATAATTAAGTGTAATATCGTCTCGTGTCTGCTGGTTCCTATTTAAGTTTGAATTTACTATATTTCATAGGGTTTTTTGTTTTGTTCACAGATAGTTCAATTTTATTTTTATTATACAATTGTTTTTCTTTTTTTAAGTGCTGTTCATGCGGTTTCCTTTTTAATTTTATACAAATATTTAAATTTTCGTCATTTAATTGTTTTCTTATTGATTTTAAGTTTTTTAGATTTAAGGACTCCTCCTTTAATTCTGGTGAAAAAAATAGTTTTGTTTTCGTTGAAATTATGAGTTAATCTTTTATGGAGCATATTTAACTTTGGAAATGCAACTTCAAAGCTATATTCAAAATAAGCCCAAAAAACGTCGAAGAAATCGTCTATTTGATATATTAGAATTAGCCACTAAATCTAAATGTAAACTTTATATTGACAAATTAAAATTTCTTTTGTATAATATTTGGTTCTCTTTTTTATCGATTCCATTGTTCATTAAAGTTCGATTTTAACAGTTGTGCAGTGTGATCTGATATTCCTGGATCGATGCTGTTGACTGTAACATTAGTTTTATATGTGATTACATAGTCAACAGAGGGTTGTGATGAGCTAACTGCAACTCTTGTGGGTTCATTTTAATAAACCATGTAATATGCTATTTTCCACACTCCGTTTTAATTTATTTATATTTAAATCACCACACATATAGATAGACACATGCTTTTTTGTTACATTTGTAGTAATATCGTCAGTTGTCTAATAAATATATTAAAGTCACCGTTTGGTGATCTGTATAAAACTACTATACATGAGTTTTTATTAAAGCAAATAGCAGAACATTCAAAGGATAAATCTACAGACATATTATTTAAATTAGCAATCGAATTACAAATATTAACGCATTTATTTTTAACAAAAACTGCAGTGCCGCTATAAATATGTGATTTCCTACAATAACTAAAAATAATCTTATAATCCTGAACATTTATTAAGTCTAATTTTTCTTAGGGTTAACTAGTGTTCACTGATACAAAAGAAATCAGTGGGTCTAAATCGTTAATAATGAAATGTTTTAACATATTTACCTTATTTGCTAAGCACTGTATATTTATATGCGATGCCACTCTCTAGAATGATTTATATGGTTCTATTAGAGTCACTGGAAACGAAAAAACTGATTCCAAGTAACTGTTTCATTGATAATTGGTTGATTTTCTAATAATGAATTAATTTCTTCTTGCAGATTAGGATCAACAGTAATATGTTTTGAGGAATTCTTGTTCTGTTTATTTAACGCATACTTTTTCAAGATTTCTTAATATTAGAGTGCTGTTAATAGTCTTTATAACTATTTTGTTCAAAATGGATTTAGATGAGTTTAGTATATATATATATACATATATATATATATAGTATATACATATATATATATATATAGTACATATATATATATATATAGTATATAACTAGCAGGTTGGCCACTATGTTTGTCTGTTCCATAACCTATGGCATACTGAAGAGAACAAATAAGTTCGAAATCGATCTATGTCTGGTTAGGAATTGACAAATGATATTGGCTATCGATCTATCATGATTTGAAGGTGTAATTCAATGCAGGTCGGGGTATTTGCCCGCTGAGTAGTTGTTTCCTCCAATCATATTTAATCACATTAGTTTAGTCCACCTGGGCTAGGGTCGCCGCTCTCGGTACTTGCTGTGATGCAAGTCGCTATCCGCCACAGAGACATCGAGGATGTCGGTCGGATAGTAGCATTCAGACCATATGAGAAGGTTTCATACCTCTCACCACTATTCACTTCACCATAGTTAGTATATAACTAGCAGGTTGGCCACTATCATTTGTCTGTTCCATAACCTATGGCATACTGAAGAGAACAAATAAGTTCGAAATCGATCTATGTCTGGTTAGGAATTGACAAAAATGATATTAACTAATCGATCTATCATGATTTGAAGGGTGTAATTCAATGCAGGTCGGGGTATTTGCCCGCTGAGAAGTTGTTTTCCTTAAATCATATTTAATCACATTAGTTTAGTCCCACCTGGGCTAGGGGTCGCCGCTCTCGGTACTTGCTGTGATGCAAGTCGCTATCCGCCACAGAGACATCGAGGATGTCTTATTGGATAGTAGCATTCAGACCATATGAGAAGTTTCATACCTCTCACCACTTTCACTTCACCATAGTTAGTATATAACTAGCAGGTTGGCCACTATCATTTGTCTGTTCCATAACCTATGGCATACTGAAGAGAACAAATAAGTTCGAAATCGATCTATGTCTGGTTAGGAATTAATAAATGATATTGGCTATCGATCTATCATGATTTGAAGGTGTAATTGAATAAGGTCGGGGTATTTGCCCGCTGAGTAGTTGTTTTCCTTTAATCATATTTAATCATATATATATATATATATATATATATATATATATATATATATATATATATATATATATATATATATATATATATATATATATATATATATATATATATATATATATATATATATATATATAGATTCTGCCGAAACGTCGTTCAAACAACTACGGTCCCTCTCGGGGCTTATCACTTACGCGGGAGTATACCCGGAAAACGAATTTAACATATATATATATATATATATATGTATCTATATCTATATATATATATATATATATATATATATATATATATATATATATATATATATATATATATATATATATATATATATATATATATATAGATATATATGGCGGATAGCGACTTGCATCACAGCAAGTACCGAGAGCGGCGACCCCTAGCCCAGGTGGACTATACTAATGTTTTTATATTTGATTTAACAACCGCTGGGGGGGGGGGGGGGGGGGGGCACCCCGACCCCGCACCGCGACTTACACCTCGGGTCATGATAGATCGATAGCCAATATCATTTGTCAATTTCTAGACATAGACCGATTTCGAATCCCTACCTATCCTCCTCCAGTACAGCAGGGTTATGGAACAGACAATGACAGTGGCCAACCTTGCCAGTTATGAAACTTTTCATATGGTCTGAATGCTACTATCCGACCTCTCGGTACTTGCTGTGATGCAAGTCGCTATCCGCCACAGAGACATCCTAGGATGTTTCGGTCGGATAGTAGCATTCAGACCATAAGAAAAGCTTCATACCTCTCACCACTATTCACTTCACCATAGTTAGTATATAACTAGCAGGTAGGCCACTGTCATTTGTCTGTTCCATAACCTATAACATACTAAAAAGAGAACAAATAGCCCGAAATCGATCTGTTGTCGTAGTGAGGTTAAGGATAAATGATATTGCTATCGATCTATCATGATTTGAAGGTGTAATTCAATGCAGGTCGGGGTATTTGCCCGCTGGAGAAGTTGTTTCCTTCAACTATATTTACTGAATATATATATATATATATATATATATATATATATATATATATATATATATATATATATATATATATATATATATATATATATATATTGTCACAATATTCATGGTTCATTGTAAAATAAGTTGTTTTGGGTATGGCAGATAAGAAATCAGCTAAATTGGCAATTACTTTGTTTTGGTAATATCATGAAATGTAATTTCATTAGAAATAATAATGTGTCAAATTTAAAATTTGTTGTTTGATATAATCATAAAATATTTATAGTAGTGAAAGATTAAATGTGTTGGAGAGCCATGAGGCAAGAAATAAAAAAAATATTAAATGAACATAGTTATTAGAATTTAAGTTATATTGTTATAATATAGAAGTACATACCGTACAGATAATTAACAAAACAGTGTAATTAAAATAAAAGTGAAAGTGATAAATTTGAGGAAGCATGCAATCATCATAAGTTACTTGGAAGTCAGTTTGAAACCATGAAATATAAATTTCAGCTAGTATAGCACAATTGATTTAGTCATCCAGGTAATTTAGAAAACAAAAATTTGTATTGAGAGAACAAAAATTCTGAGTGGAAGGGGATATTTTTTTAGAGAGCAATACGTAACTGAACGAAGTACACT
>JANEYF010005069.1:0-61322 GCA_029963845.1 Rhamnusium bicolor | reverse complement strand
ATAAACTGAATAGGGAATACGATCTAGATCTTGCTGCGTGCGCATAGCTACTGTCCATTCTTATGGGAAAGACAAGACGATTGGCAAGTCAGTCCCGAGATTCACGGAAATTGTCCTGTGTCTCGTAATAGCTGTTTTGATGTTTGTGAAAAACTACTTAGTACCACATTTAGATAAATTGTCTAAGCTAATAAGCTAGAGCACTGTACCACGTTTGTACCAGATCTATTAAGCGATTTTGAGGTAATAAATGGAACCGAAATTGCTGTCTTCTTTCCAGCACGGACAACCCTCTAAAACATCTGAATTAAAAATACAAAACACAAGAAGTGTCCTAATTTTCTACGATTAAAATTCGGTATTATGTTTTAGAATCACTTTGTATAGTATATCAGCTTACTTTTACTTACAACTGTTTTTTCCACCAATCCATGTAGTTTTTTTGCAAATCAACCCAATTCATTTGTTCTGCATTGAAGAACAGCGCAATTACTCTGAAATGTCGATGTATGCAGCTGTGTCACTGTTTCTCCTTGGGGTATAAGGCATGAATGTCTTTAATTTATCTTTTGCTATTCACTCTCACTTCTCAATTTATTTGGTTTTCTAGATCGTGTTATAAGAACTGTGAATTACAATTTGTATAAGTATAAGTATATGAAAATCCAGTAAAATCTATACGTTGTACGGTTCATTGCAGATATATAAGGAATATCAAAACTTAAAGGATACCGTCAATTTGTAGAGAGGAAAAGTGGAGCAACATAATTTCCTCTATATCAAATAAAATAATCAGCAAAAGTGTAGCTTTAAACTATTCTTAAATCATTTTGACACAAAACTAATCACAAATGGAGCCGTATTATATCCAAAACTTATCTTCTGATCTCTTCAGATTCAAAGGAGTTAATCAATGAAAAATAAGATGGGACAAAGGATTCTCAAAGGAACACGATTCATCGAAAGTAAAGCTGTTGAAAGATACAAATTATATACCGACTGCAGAATCTCTATATATAGAACTGGATCGCGACGGTATGTTGTTTGTTAGTGAAACAACGCAATGAAGATAAAGATTTAAATTTAATGTTATTAATAACTTTATCATACACAAGTTAAAGAAAAACCATGGTTCCGTCATGTCCTACTATCACATCTGCGTCATGTGGCATCTTAAACAATGATTTTGAGGCATTTTTTTTATTTCTTATTTCTTTGCAATGAACTATGAACTATAGGTATTTCTATGTTTTGTGGTTTAGTTTATGCATATGTATATAAGAAGGTCGGCAATATTCATATTTTTATCATTGTAATGAACTAGCAAATAGATGGTCAGAAACTATCAATAAATTTGTCAACGATAGAAACAATTAAAATCTAAATATTTCTGGTGTCCGCAAATGCATAGGAAAAGACAAGGACTACAAATTTTAATCGGTTTTCAATGCGGTTTATCGAATATTTGCGCAAAACAGTAAATTGTAGCTGTTGGTAATATAATATACAGTCAGTGCTTGACATACCAATAACGTGTCAGAAATGTTCAAAAACACGTATACCTGAAACTTTAGAAAGCTTTAGCTTCAAAAACTTTAGCATTCAATGATTATTTATCTGAGCCAGTCTTTCATTACAAAACAACTAAAACTGTACAGTTTCAGGAAGTTACAAAACAACTTTGAAAAGCAAAAGAAGGAATCAGGTTAACTAGGTACAGTTGTTTATTTAAATTCCAATAAACAATTTGTCACTTGATATTTTTACTTAATAAAGTATACTCAGAGTTTGACAGTAATTTAATTACAAAGTATTTAAATTACCTACTGATTTAACTACTATTGCGAAAGAGTAATCGTAATTTAATTACTTTGTAAACTTTGTAATAATTCTGTAATTAATTATTTTTGTAAATAGAATTTTTTCTGTAATTGAGTTTCATTAATATATTTAATTCCTTTTTAAAGTAATATTGATATTATGTGTGGCTATTCAAATTGTAAAAAAGGTTATTCAGATCATACTTGTCAAATTTTTACTTATAATAATATTTCCATGGTCCCATATCAGTGCATTTACACATTGCTAGCAACTCGCTCGAGACACACTTAATGCTGAATACTGGGAGCGAGTGATTTACGAGATAGTAGCATTTACACAGCATTCTAGTAAAATATGATGCCAGGAGAGCAGCTTTCATCGTTAGAAATTTTTTAGGTTAAAATGCCAATTAAAATGAATCGTAACAGAAAAAGTAGTTGGTTTTTTAGATATTTTAGAAGAAGAACATGCAAATATATGGGGCGTGGTAGCTCTGAGAAAGAGAGTAAATACGTCGTTCCAATTGACGATTTACCTGCAGGTTATGGACAGAATGGCAGAAATTGGCTAGATGCTCATTATCGAAATAGGTGGAAGTTGCTTGGTCACCTCGTTCACCAGACTCGACTCCTCTCGATTAAAAAAAATATATGTGTAGTTGCTGAAAGGGTGGAACTGATTGAGAGGATCAGCGCTGCTTGTAATGATATTGAACCGCACCATTTAGTCAAATTGAGACGATCCATTCGACCTCGCTGTCAAATGTGTATTGAGCATGATGGCTTGTACTTCGGGCAGTACTTATAAAACAGTTTTTTTGTATTGTGTTATTATGTTAAAAATTAGTTTTAATTTTTTTTGAGGTTTCTTCAAGTTCCCCTGTATCTATTGAAATAATCAAGATACAGTTAAACTTGATACTCTCAACAATAATACTAATTGAAGCCAGTTCTTCCATTATATGCTTATTTTTTATTACTAATTACAAATAATACAAGAGTTGTCAGCATAACTATTTCAAATCATAATTAGTTGTAGTATTGCAATCAGGCTGTGATTATTTAATTATTAGCATGCCAGTAACTACACCCAGGGTAGATTATTTGTACATGTTAAACGATAACTCCTAAAACCAGCTATCGCAGAAGAAATTACAACAACGGGGAAAAATATAAATAATTACCGGAAAATAATTATCTTACTCTTAGCAGTTCAGTTGGTATTCAGTCGTATATCGAAACTCTACACTCCCTTCTCGAAGACAGAGAGTGTAAATTTATACTATTTTGAAAAGGTTTTTTTTGAAAACTCTGCGCGGTTCACAACTAAATGAGTCAAACAGCTCAGAAGTTCAAATGATAATGTATTATACAGCTTATGTAATTATTACAGAATAGTTCAGAGGTTAAAATATTCGGTAAAATAATAGCTAGAATTGTAGAGGATGTACCTATGTGATTTAGTTAATTTGTAAATAAAACGACTAAAAAGTAACGTCTGCAAAAATGACCTTGTTACAGTTAAAGTTTATACGAAGTCAATAATTGAAATTGGTCATTGTTAAAGCACAGGACTGTGCGCACTTAACTTGATATTTTGTCCTATGTATTTAGCAATGGTATCGAGAATCGAATGGTAGTTGAAATTGTTCAGGCGAGTCCGAGACTGGCAATGTAATCAGCCTGAATGAACCATCTACGACTGCACGTGTTTAAAGATAATAAAACGGACAGGCCCACTAGTATAAAAAAAACTCATTAAATCGTTTCTCCGCAATTACGTAGACTTGTGAGATGTGCCGGCATTGGCTATGGTTTGAGGACGATGGGCGACGATTGGCTGGGATCAGGATATTCGTCAGTCCGGTTGGTCGGTGGGTGTTTGAGTTTATATTAGTCAGTAGTCAATGTGGAGTCGATTACCTAGTTATTTATTACATTTGTCCAGTGCATTGCAGAAATACCTATTATAATATCAAGTGTGGTCAGTTTATACTTAGTGTTCATATTGGTAAATATTTATTACTACATAAAAGGTACTTAAGATATTGTATTATTTACTAATTTACCATGGCTTTCTGGAGACCATTTGAAACAGAAGATAATATAATAACGCCCGAAAATCCCGAAATAGTTGAGCCTGTTATTGTCGAGGAAGACGAAATAAATTTAGAGTTTCAAAATAAAGATTTACACGTACAAAGTCAACGCATTATTTTAAATATATATGAACGTTTAAAAAGGCGAAAATCGTGAAAAATGTGAGAAAGAAATAATAGAACGTATTAACGAATTAACTAAAATATCAAAATCAACAATTTATTGTGTAATTAAAAAAGGAGATATTATAGATCACGGTACAAATAGGAAACAGAATAATATGAAATTAAAAAATATTGATTATGCTACCAGAGATGTAATACGGCGTATAATTTATAATATGTATGAAAAAAATATAGTTCCTACGTTAAAAAATGATTCGAGAAAAATTAAGCGATTATCCTGATTATAATTATAGTTCTTTAGTTACACTACGAAATGTTTTATTAGAATGCGGTTTTAAACATAAAAAAACTTGACAGTCGTATGGTAATTATGGAATCGCGACGTATAGTAGCACTTCAGGTAGATTATTTGGAAAAAATCAGAGGAATATCGTAAACTAATAAGGCAGTGTATCTAGATAAGACGTGGTTTGACACGCATGTTGTAGTTCAGTATGGTTGGGTAGACGGTTCAAATAATTGTGTTTTAAATACTCCGTGTTCTAGAGGAAAACGCGTTATCATACTTCATGCGGGAAGTGAAAACGGGTTTGTACCTAATGCGTTGCTCTTGTCGGCCAAAAAAATATCACAGTCTTCTGCAGACTATCACGAAAATATGACAGCCGATCTATTCGAAAAATGGTTTTTCAGAACAGCTTTTACCAAATATTTCCGCCTAAATCGGTAATTGTATTAGATAATGCTTCTTATCACTCGCGAATATTAAATCAAATACCAAACATCAGTACAAGAAAGGAAGACATTTTAAAACTCATGAGAGAAAAAAATATGGAAATTCCTGTAAAAGTTCCAATAAAGCGCGAATTACTGAAAAGAATAAAAGAACAGAATTTCAAAAAGGAATATGTTATTGATAACTTTTGCGCTTACCTCCGTACTATTGCATATTTAATCCTATCGAGATGGTTTGGGCAACTTTAAAAGATCGTTTGCGAAAATGTAATGACTCTCCAACGTTAAGCGCCGTAGTAGTTGATCATATAAGAAAAGTAATAAATGACCTCGACAATACTGATTTATGGAAATATTGCGTTCAGCATGTCATTAATAAAGAAAATCAATATCCAACACTACCCTCCATTGCGCCGATTATAATTCAACCGGGGTAATGATTCCTCTTCAGAAAGTGAAGATTCGGACGCGTCAACTTTTTGCCTTTAACTTTTTTTAATATACATATATTTTCAGAACAAAATATTTAGATATTATATTAGGTATAAAGTTTACTTTTTTATTGTTTCATTTCTTGGAATATATTTTATTTAGTTGACAAGAAATTTTAATTTAAGTTACTTTATTCTAGAGACATATTTTAATTTTGTTTTTATTTATGTTTTATCTAAACAAATATTTATTTTTGTGGTACTAATTCTTTGCTTTGGTTAAGAAACTTACATTTTTATTTTTATTTTAGAAGAAACTTTAATTTTATTTTTTCCTATATAACATCCTTGCCCTTCGCTAATCTAACCTGTCCCAATTCCCTCATCCTGGCAAGGATATGTTCATACCTTCTCGTTGGTCCTTGCTGAGTAATAACATATTTCAATATAGTATGGGTTAACTTTAAAACTAAACCCAATAAATTTAAATATTTAGACTTTATATCTAAAACTGATATAATATTTTAAAAATATTTTATTAGCGAAATGAACAAAAATAGCCTATCTAATAAACAAAAAATAATAAAAATTAATACAATTTTCAAAAAAGTATAACATTTTCTTATGATAAGCATTTCTATTTACCTCCGCCCATGTACAATAAAAAAGATGCCGACGGTTTTTGCAGGCTTTTAGTTTTTATACGATTTCTATTGACTTCGTACAAACTTTAATAGGAAATTATCTGCTAAAAAGTTATTTTTCTTTAAATAGCGTCGCTTAAAACTGGGACATTGTATAACATTTCAAGATATAAATAAATTGTTTTCACTAATCCACTAATGTCCGCTTTCTCGGCCTATTTCTTACTTTTGAAAGAGGTACTTCATTTCCAATTACAAGTAATTACCTCACTTCTGGTTAAAACTATCTAAAATATCAATGTCGAAATAAACCCGTATTTTCCTATAATAATTTTTTATGGTATTGAGAACTTCGCACTAGCAATGTACTATCATTATAGTATTAACAAACTCTACTGTTTTTATGATAGGCAAACACCAGTATGTTCGCGCAATAATTTTATCATGACTTTCCGCTCTAACTCATATCTTTTATGATTTATATAATTCTAGCCACCCTTTCCGGAATTTATGAAATATTACTTGATATTTACTTCTGCAAAAAATCAATGCCTCACCCTCTGGCTTATTCTTATTTGGATTAACTTCGAGAAAGAGACGCTTCGTTAACTTCCTTTTGAATAAAACTGACCGGCCGGTCAGTTAAAGTTTGGAATGTTGCTGCAGTTTGATAAATCGTCTATGTCAAAATATAATATATTGTATTCCAAAAAAGTTAAAAAAATACTTATGAAACATCAATTCTTACGATGGGAAGGTACACCTTCCTTGATGTTTTATGTATAGGAGAAAATAATGGAACATATTTTTTAGGTAAGTTATTTCGCTGCGGTACGGAAACTGCATGTCAAACGAACCGATATAGGACTCTTCTAAACAGAACAAAAGTTGCAATCGGACGTTGCCCACTACAAATACAATACATACTATTTGTCTGATATTTTAATATAATTCCTTCAATTATTATTAACAATTTCTTTAATTATAAAAAATTTGTAGGCCAAAAAAATACCTTATTGAGATATTTTACCAATATAATCAAAATATTCTGATTACCCTGACATCGTTTTCCACAAAACACTAAAATACCTACACTGCTCTCGACGCGCGTTTTGCCAACTAAGTTGGCATCACCTGAAAATGATTAAAACTAACCTTATGCTAATAATGTGTCCTATTGATACCTAAACTATTGTTACGGTTCAGTGTTCAGTGGGATTAGCCTTCTGTCATACTTTGTAATTTCTAAGCTTTCAAACGCATCCAGCTGTCTAGTATTTGTTATATTCCTAATTAATCTAAATTTGCTAATATCTATTTTATAGTTGTTCTCAGAAACATGTTGGGCGACACTAGACTTAGCCGTTCTACCATATTTGAGATGAACCATATGCTTTTTGAAGCTAGTTTGAATTGGTCATCTAGTTTGTCCAATCCTTGTAGCTAATTTGTAAATGTCCGACTTTCCCTATGTTTCAATTTTGTTTTTTGGATTGCCTAAAAGTAGTTTATTTCCTAATAAATAAGCTTGGCCTAGGTCAATAATCCTACAGAGACGTACTGGGTATGCATCATATCATAATAGTTGAATAAGTACAATAATAAACACAAAAATATTTTATATATTGTGATGTATGTTTTTGTACCATTTCGTTCGCTATAAATTCTTTTTTATGTATTTCCTTATATTTTGTAAGCTTAGTGTTGCACATTATTATTAAACTGTTAAATGAGTTCACACATTTACATTGTATATCTAAGTGATAACTACTAATAAATAAATAAATAAATAAAATAAATGGAAATAAATTTTATTAATACTGGTACACTTTATAAAAATATATACAAAACTCACCTTCTTAAGCAGATTTATGAAGTAGCTTGATTGTCGTTATCACAAACTGAAGCACTTCTATAATAACTGTGTAGCATGAGATATGTTTCTACAGTTGTCTCAGTAAGCGATGTTTGCTGTGGTGAAAAAACATGTTTGTATTTTGAAAAATACCGTTCGATATCTACGGAAGTAATACAGGCATAAGTAAAACACACTGTGAACTCACTTAACGCAGCTGTAGATGCACCATCACAAATTTGTCTTAATTTGGTAAAATCAGCATCTTTCTGTAATACACTCTCGAATTTTTCAATAATGGGCTTATTTTTTGCGTCATTTATAGTCTGTAACTGTGTATTTACGTCGTCCACTATTTGCAGCGATTCCATTAACGACAACGAAGTATTTTGCAATTTTTCTATTGCGTCGTGTAATCCTCTATAATTGTTATAAATAGTTTTTAAATTTGTTTCAAGGGAAACATCTTGAAAGCTTGTCTGCCTTTCCTTAATAGCTGCAGCCTAGTTAGGGTTGAACTGTAGTATCACAGCTTTTATTTGTTGAAAATATTCAGCATAATAAAAAGCTACCTTCAACCACGTTCCCCAACGTGTAAGAATCGACTCTGGTGGTTCCGGAATACCAGGACACAGTGTGTGAAATGCTCGAAGCCGTTTAGGAGATTTGAGAAATACTTTTTTTGTATTTGCTATTAATGCATCTACCTCTGGAAAATATTTTCGAATCGTTTCTGCTACAAGATGAAACGCATGCACTTTACACGTAACATGTAAAAACCTACAATCGTCTCTTTGAAGAAAACGGCCCACCAAACGCATTGTCGCAGCACCGTCGGTCACAAACATCAACACTTGACTTGTTGACAGTTCAAATTTTTCGAAAGTCTCCAACACCATCCGCGTAATTGTTTCGCCAATACACGCAGTTAGTTTTTTTGCTAGCTAGTAAAAGTGGAAATGTTGGTTTAACAGGGTCGAGTACACGTACTATAACATTTAAAATAGAATTTTTTTTACAATCTGTCGTCTCGTCAACACATAACCACAGACGTGTATTTTTTAATGCACATTTAATCCTATTTACAATGTCTTCACGAACACTTGCTAACGATGAACGACTTGGTAAATTCACCTGGGGATTGTATTTATTCCAGAACTCACGAAATGCTGGTTTATCCAATATGCGCAAGGGAACATCACAGGCAATCAGCATTAACAGTAAATCAAACATAAACTGAGGTTCCAAAGGAGACAGGCCATTTTTTAAATTTTTTTGCCAGTTACTATTGACATGCATTTTGCAGCCGTATTTATTCCAACACATTAAGTCTTGATCACAAACTTTACAAATTATTTTACGTCTATTATAGAATAAATCCGGAAATTCACCGATAAATTTATTCACTTTATCAGCGTACGGTCGTTTTCTACTCTTTACGCTCAACATTATTTATTATTTATTAGTACTCTATGCATCGACCGACAGATAACAACTGAAGTGTGTCGTGTCATCGTCATCGTAAACAAGCGCGCGATGGCATTGGTATTGAGTCCAAACCTGAATCTACCATCGCTTGGCCAGGCTTACTAATAAATGAACCTCTGTAATATCTACATCATTAAAAATCTTACCAATACCACGGGTGAAACGAGGTTCGTGTGGAATAGATACAAATTTCAGATTTTCTCTTTCATTTTGAAAGATCGAGGAATTTGGAAGTGTGTCTTTAAATTTACGTTTTCTAATTATTTTATCAACAAAACTTACAGAATATGCATTACCCACAGCCACAGCTTTAATCAATGCCCCTTTTTTTTTCAAACCTTTTCTTATCGAGGGCTAAGATTAATAAGCAATAAACTAGAAAATTAATACTCGCCATTTTGCGCATATATTTTAGCTCTGACCTCTAACCCTGGTGGACTAAACTATATACTGAATAAGATTTACAGGAAACAACTACTCAGCGGACAATAGCTCCGACCTGCATTGAATTAAACCTGCAAGTCTTATTTGCTGGCTAAAATTATTTGTCAATTCCTCACTAGGCATTGACCGATTTCAAACTTGTTATGTTCTCGTCAGCATGCCAGTTGCTGAGTAGTTGTTTCCTGTAAGTCTTATTCAGTATATAGTTTAGCCCACCAAGGTTAGAGGTCACAGCTCTTGGTATCTCCTTTGCAGGTCGTTATCAGTCACAAAGACATCAATGATGTCTGACGGGTAATAGCACTGACCACCAGAGGGATACACTTATCACTCACTATGTCTGTTTTGCTTTGTCTGCTCTAGGCTTGCCAAGCTTGCTGTTATTATTTGTCTTTTCCATTACTTATGGCATACTGACAAGAACGTAACAAGTTCGAAACCGGTCTATGTCTAGTGAGGAATTGATAAATGATTTCAGCTACCAAACAAGACTTGCAGGTTTAATTCAATGCAGGTCGGGGCCTTTGTCCGCTGAGTAGTTGTTTCCTGTAAGTCTTATTCATCATCCATATACCTAAGCTGAACCTTAGGGAAATACCTGAATTATTCTTTTACCTCTGTTTCGAATTTGTTTATGAAGATCGTGGCAATAAATGGTGACAAAGAGTTACTTATTGCTGCTCCTTTATGTTGTTCGATGAAATAATTATCGAAATAATTTTGTTTCATGCAAGATTTAGTGGGCTGAATATATGCTTTTATTATATCTAGACTGAGCTTGAATCCTCAGGGTATTCCAAGATTTGTGGTATCGTAACATTTGGAAACAATGAACAAAAAGTCAAAGGAGATCAAAATTTCACCTTCTTGCAACTGGATATTTTTCACCTTATTGATGGAGTCATTGGAATTAATCACAGAGACACTAGGTGGTGTCAGAAAAACTTAAAAAATATGACTATTTTTTTTCCAAAATATAATAAATTTAATACGATTACTGTAAAATAGTCATATTTAGATCAATTTGCTAATTGAGCCCTATGAAAGTTTTTCACAGTAAATGAAACGTGGACAAAGGAGCATTTTGATTAGACCTATCGGCCTGTTGCCGACAATTTGTTAGAAGGAAAGTAAGTTCTCAAGGACGCAATTTCCATAATTTCGTCATAAATTGCTTAGTTGGAACTGCCCATTCTTTCAATAAATGGTGGTTTCCCGGAGTTTAAATTTAAGGGCACAGAATTATATTGCACAAGCTACAAAAGTGCTTTCATGCAACGTCACAGCAAATATTAAGTGATACATTTCCTCAGTCATAAAAATGTGTGAGTGGTGGTGACAGGCAAACAAATTTTAACTTGGTTGGGTGTAATATATCGTAGACAAAACTATAGATAATCCACTATTTAGACAATGTTTGCAAAAGTGTATTAGTGGACAGTACACCAATGTTCGGGTACCATCAGAAAGTACACTATGAAAAAATATTTATCACAAAACTGTGACAGTATTAAACAAAAAATTTATACTAAACTGAAAACATGGCTGAGGCAGTAAAACAAAAATTCGAAACGGTTTTGAAAAATATTCCCGGACTTCTTACGATGTTAAGTGTCACAATATGAATTAATTTTTAATTAGCAGTGCCGGAGATTAACTACGGAACTTTTACAAAAAATATTAGTAATATACTTTTACACTTGTGATCGCTAGTTAAGAATACATGTTTGTTAGTGTCACATTCATCAATACTTGCAGCCCTCTTCGTATTAACTTTGGATGTTACCGAACTGGCCCAAATAACCACAAGGTAAGATAATTATATCATATTTGCATGAAAATTTTACGCGGTGACACATCACCTGGAGGCAACCCTGGGATTGTCGTCATTTATCGCTGCCTCCCGATCTCTAGTAATTACTTATTTTTTTCTACTTTTGGCAATTTATGTACTAAAAATATTAGACGGAAATATCTATTTTCATGAGTATTGGCCTTACTAGCGGAAATGGCCGAAAGCACGCAGACGTTAAATAAGTGTTCAATTGTTTTTTATTTGAATATTATTTGAGGTTAATTTTTGCTATGCTTAGCCAACAACAAAGTAAAAAATATATTACCCTAGCAAAGACAATAAAAAAATATGAGCATCCCTTGCAAGAAAGGAGTGGTTGGAAACTTATTGTTGGTGAAAAAATGATAATAATAAACCCGGTAAGCCAGAAAGGTGGTGGGCATCCTGTACAAACTATGAAACAAATTATTTAAAGAAATAGTACGATTAAGTTTCTAAGAAAAGCATAAACTTCTATATATCCAATGCAAGCCTTAATATTGGCTGTCTAAAGCTACAACAGTCTTAAAAACAAGCTAACTATTTCGTAAAAGTAATAAATCGATTAAGGTCTAACCATGGTTTGTTTCTAGAACATAAATACAGGATTAATCCAATTGATTCCCCTTTGTGTAACATATGTGAAGTTGGGGAAATATGTCAATATAATATTAGTGTGTGCTCTTTATACTGCAAACAGAACAGTATTGTTGAAAATTTGTACAACTAAACTGGCAGTTTTAAAAGCTTTCAAGTTTTAGGAAATGAAATGGTGTATTATGTCAACATTTTTAGTAAGTTGTATTATAGAATTATGAGTGATTGTAAGCACCAATAAGAGAAAATAAATGTTAGAAGAATTAAGAAAGCCACAAACAATATTTAGACATGATGGAACTATAAGGAAATAAAAAACGCCCAAACAAAATAAATAAATAAATAAATTAATATTTCACAGCTTAGAACTTTCTTTCCTGGTGTTGATTCGAGCTGTTTTCTACTCCTGAGTTTAGTATTTGTATGAATTTTCACAAGTAATTTACATGGACTCCGCCAGGAAAATAATGAAAGGTGTCAGTATCAAGATAAGTTACTGAAAATACAGTAAGTAATTTGCTTTCAGTTCATCCAACATGTATTTTGATTTCATTCGTCAAGTTTGTATAGTCAAAAGAGATAAATATAACAATATTTGGCAACTATATTCTTCATAATTTCGTCATAGACTTAGACAGGTTGAAGTAGGCATTGAACGACAGCGATATATTAATTTTATTAATTTACATTTTTTGTAACAAATGATCTCAGTGTATTCATATGCATTGTACGAGTATAAGATTATTTGAGATTTCATGTTACCAAAGTTGTGTTTGGTTCTTAGAAGATTTTTTTATTTTGAAACCAAAGATTTGGTTTAAGTAACAAGGACGGCTCTTATAAGTTTTTAGAGTTTATTTTTTAATATTTTTACAAACGAGGTTGGTTACTAAAATTTTTTTAATTTGATTTTAGATTTTTTGGCCCTTCCATTTTTTTGAGTCTAGAGCCGCCCCTGGTTTCCATTATTTTATCTACGTATAGAAAATTACGCATCTTTCAAACAAAAAGTGTGTAACAGGTAGTTCAAAAACATTTGTATAAGTGAAATTCGTCCTTTGGTCCTCGTAAATTTAAATAGTTACTATATTAATGCAAACACAATATTCATCAAGACACATTTATGCAAAAGCAAAATGCAGAACTATATCTCTTATAAGCAGTGACAATTTCATTTAAGGAAAAGTTTTTGGAAGATCAGAACAATAAAAGAAATTGCACCCTAAAGCGATTTCGGTAGATTGTACTCTAAAGAATAGCAAAGGTGTGCTTAGTCTTTGCTTTGCATGTCTCCAGCTTTGTTTAAAAAGCCAAATTACTTTTAAAAACTTTTCCCTATTTGAATTTAAAATTATTTTAAATCAAAACGACTCTTGCGAAACTTTTATTACTATTTTTTTATGGCAAATTTCTTTGATATATAAAAAAGTAAACTATTTCATTACATTAGGTATCTTAATTGTATATTGGTCTTTTCTGTATCTGAAAATATTAAGATGCATATTTATATATTTTTTAAATATAATATCTTAACTTCTTTTAACTGCCATGTTTCCAAATGAGAAATAACAAATACATCTTGTTGGACAGTTGCATAACTGTTTTCGGTTGTTGAACTGAACTCATGCGTGTACGAAAGGCAGTAACAAAAGATTGTGTGATCAGTAATGACATTTTTTATTACAACGAATTCTATCACGTGATGCAGTCCTCCTTAGTATCAGTCAAAAAGGAGTAGTTGTCTTGATTGATTTTCCATTATGTCTATTTTAAAGAATTTTTCTCCGATTGGAAGGAAAATAAAACCTTTCCGACAGCGACGGCTGATGAAATCTGGATTACGCTTATTTTAGTATTGGAGCATAGGACTCAACCGATACTCTATGCTATAACTGTCAATATTGAAACTAAAGAGTTTTGCAGAAAGAAATGCCATTGAAATTTTCAAAAAATTTGACAGCCCTTACAAGTTATTTCTTAGACAGTTTATAAAATATTTGTAAACCGTTTTTTTTTATAATCAGGAGAAACATCTATCGACAGGTTTCAAATTTCATTAAGACATTTTCATTTTTTTTAAAAGTTATCACCTTTTGAAATATTATTATAGATTACTTTTTGAATTTACAAATTTCAAAAAGCTCTAAGTATAAAAAAAAATCAAAATTATACAATGAAATTTAAAATCTGTCAATAAATATTTCTCCGTATTATGAAAAAATAAATATATTTTAAACTTTGTCTAAGAAATGACTTGGGAGAGCGATAATTTTTCAATTTTTAAATAAAGCATAAAATCGGAACGCTACAGACCTTATTTTAGGGTAGATTTACTTTATATGTCAACTTGACATTAATTACCCACAGAATAAATTGAATAATAGGGCTGTTACTATGCTCTTAATATAAGCTGCGTTCTTTCATAGCAATCATACGTGAACATAAGTAATCATAACACTGACGTAGTTTCCCACGAAACACCCAAACATCATATACTGCACTCGACGCGCGTTTCGTCAACCAAGTTGGCGTCATCTGGAGATGATTAAAACTAAACTTATGCTAGCATTTTACCCTATTTATACCTAAACTAGTGTCACGGCTTGGTGATCCGTCAGTCTCTAACCAATAAAGCGGGCTATTTGGGATTGGCCCTCTGTCATTATTCATACTATTTTACACTTTGTGACTTCCAAGCTTTCAAATGCATCCAGCTGTCTAGTATTTGTTACATTCCTAATTAACCTTAAATTGCTAATACCTATTTTATGGTTGTTCTCAAACGCATGTTGAGAACACCATATTTGAGATGGGCCATATGTTCTTTGAATACAGTTTGAATTGACCGTCTAGTTTATCAAACATATTTTTGATTACAGTCCTTACAGCTAATTTCGTAAATCCCCTACTTTTCGATTGTTTCAATTTTGTTTTGTGGATTGTCTAAAAGTTGTTGTAGTTTATTTCCCGATAAATGAACCACTGTCATAACTATATATTTAAAAATCTTACCAAGACCACGGGTGAATCGAGAATCGAATGGAATCGAAAAAAATTTCGGATTTTCTCTTTCATTTTGAAAGGTCAAGGAATTTCCAAGTGCCTCTTTATATTTTCATTTCCTAATTACTTTATCAATTAAACTTTCAGAATATCCATTACCCGCAGCTACATTCTCAATCAATGCGTTTCCTTTTTCAAACCTCTCCTTAATGAGGGAGAAGCTTAATAGACGATGGACTAGAAAATTAAAACTCGCTATTTTGTGTTGAGTACAGTGGTGAAAATCCTTAGGGATATATCATAGAGTACTGGTTTCGTTTCTGTGTATATAAAATTCTAACTTATTTTCACTATTTCTAATTATTAATACATCTAAAAATGGTAGTTGTCCAGAGTTTTCAACTTCATATGTGAATTTAACTAACTCGAAGTGACTGCTTAATTTAGAAAGTTGTCAATATCAGCGACTTTTGTATCAAATACTGCTAAAATATTATCCACATACCTAAACAAAACCCTGGGAAAATACTCGAATTCTTCTTTTGCTTCCGTCTCCAATCTCTTCATGAAGAGACTGGCAATGAATGGTGACAAAGAATTGCCCATTGCTGTTCCTTCATGTTCGAAGAAATTATCATTGAATCGAAAGCAATTTGGTTTCATGCAAAGTTTACTGAGTTGAAGATACTCTTTGACTACATCTTGACTGAGATTGTTTAATTCGAGTAGATCCTAAAGGTGGTCCAAGGTCTGTGGTATCGGAACACTTGAAAACAAAGAATAAACGTTAAAGGTGATCGAAATTTCACCTTCTTGCTATTGAATATTTTTCACATTATTAATGAAATCATAGGAATTAATCACAGAGAAACTACTGTACAGATTATATGATTTTTAGAAATTTGCACTGCGACACGTAATTTCTCTACAAGGCATTAGTATCCCGTTTTTAAAAACATGGATTCCCATCACTTAAACATGTTTGCATATTTTGGATTGAAAATAAGCAATTTTATTATCAATGATCACACCATTATTTTCTTATCTTTGGAGTAAGTCCATTTTTATTAAATTTCGGTTTTTATAGCTTATTGTTCACTACTGATGAACGCGGAATAATATAGTTATTAATACAGAGTCTGTTTATAAAGAACCCTCTTCTATGATATTAATATTTTGGTGTTAGACTAGTTCTGGTCGAAGGAGGCAATTAGTACTTTTCGTATTGAAAATATTTGTTCTGAATATTCGCTTATTGATGATCTTTGGCCGTGCACAGGTATTAAAAGATAACAATATTATAGAACCATAGAAATTTCTTGTAGAAAACTATATCATAGTAAACGTTTAAAGTGAACGCTTGAGTTTTTATTGCACGTTCAGACCACACATATAAAATAAATTTTTATTTAGATGAACATAAATGACATTCTTACATTACATAACGGAAAAGGAACAGTAAGCCTCTCAGTATGTATAATAAAAATGTAAAAATAATGCATAAAAAATGTACTTATTTCTTTTTGTACAAACCATTATCATGCAGACGAGAAATATCTTCTGGGAAATTAACTGTAACAATTTTGGTTTCTACTCTTAGAATTATTGTTGGTATGCAAATGTCCAACAATAGGTGTATTTTATCGAACTGATTTCATCAGTTGATTGACGTGATTAAACTGGAAGTAATGCGCTTTATTGCACTCTGTAATAAGGCTCACTACTATGAGTAGATATAATTCTATTTGAGTAGTTCAGTAGACTAAAACACAAATAAGTAGATCTACTGGAAAATCAGTAGACCTGGCAACACTGATTTAACTGCTAGTCAGTTAGGAATGCCAAATGTGCGGTAACCGGTAAAACATATTCTGAACTACAGTTTTTCCATCAAAAGATGGCGCGTTGTATCACAAGCACTTCAACGAATATTGGTAAAACGAAAAGGGAATCACAATGGTCACATCGCAATATGCAACATTCTCTTCGTAAAATATTTAGGGTGGCATTACTTCATTTTACATTTCCGATGACTTTCTTGTAGTCAAAGAACCCTTAGCTAGCCATTTATGACATGCCATGATACAAATACACTATTATGCAGAGATCTTGTATAACTAGATTCCAATACGTCTACATAAGTGTATTGGAAATATGTCCACGACGATATGTCGATTTTATCTTCTTCTGACATTATGAAAACGTATATGTCCCATATTTCTCTCTACCGTTTTGCAATAACACCAATATGACAAAACAAAAGTATTCAGATAATTGGAAAATTAACCTACTTCTTTGGTATAAAGGGTAGAGAGAATAATAGGGATATACGAATACAATAAAGTGAAAGAAGATAGTACTAAATATGTATGTTGTAGATTTCGGCAACAGTAGTGTTGAACTTAAACTATTGAGTATTGGTATCTAGCTATACAACATATCTGCTAGTATGCTATTTCCGTGACTTAATTTTGTCAACGACGAAAAGTAATGTGGCATGAAATTTAAATTATTAAAATTGTGAGGTTATCATTATTTTACTGTCAAGTAGTTATTGCTGCTGTTAAGACAACTAATACTGTGTATTTTAAAAATGCCAAACTGTGCTTTAGCTGGATATTGTGGGAATTATAATCGAGTTACCAAAGGAACTGATATAAGGTATTTTCATTTTTCTAAAAACGAAGATCTAGTGAAACAGTGTATTGTGGCCTGTCAACACAGTGATAAAATAAATTTAAAACATAGTAAGTTATCTAATACCTAATCATAATCAATAGAAACATTATGGCAGTAAAGCCTTTCTAGGCAAATTTTAGAAATTAACAATTTATTAATATTTCAGCTACTTTGTAAAATTAATTAACAAAACAGATGAAAAATTTAATTAGTTACACTGAAATCAAATAACACTAACAACTGTTAATTTGACAATAACTCTAATATTATTTACAGGTAGTTTGAGTTTTACTTTTGAATAAGATCAGTTTTAAAAAAGAATATCCGAATATCCAACTCATTTTTCATATTTGTGGTAACTTTAATCTTAAAAATTATTTATTTGGTATTTTTCTGTAAAGTTAAACATTTAAGATAGTTATCTCAACCTGTTTTTAGGTTTTCATAATTTTTGTGTACTCTATATCGGATATTGAATATCTCCATGCAAATCTGATTCTTTTTTTTTTTTAGATAAGCAAAACTCTTTGTAAAGAGTAACTTTTTCCGAAAAGTTAAAAATAATGAAGTGTTTTATTTAATAGAATGTAATATAAAAACTGTTTTTAAATGTATTTTGATATTTGTACAGTACATTTAAAATAAAAATTTACCTATTACATTGCCTATATTATTTAAAGTTATTATTAATAAGTGTAGAACATTTTAAAGCGATTGCGAATTTCGGTCGTTTTCGCTAATGACGTCACACTTGGATCTATAGCCACGCCTCCATACGTATTGGCTACAAATTTGTACATCGAAATTGAACCAGTCACTCTTTATTTTGCAAATTTGTATAAGTTTGTGTTGCAAATAACCTAATAATTTGTAGTTTAATTTTACTACAATTTCTTTTTTGAAATTTACTTCAATTTGTTGTTGTCTCTATTTGTATCGTAATTTGTAGTAAAAGTCCATACAATTGTAGCATTTATGACAATACTTTTTTCCGTGCTGTATGTGGGTATACACCTCTTTCATTCCTAGTACGAAAATCACTCACATTTTGTTTTTATTAGATAAATAGCTATTTTAGTTTGTTTACCTTAGACTTATTTATTCATTTTTTGTATAACAAAGGGTATTTCTTCAATTGTAATAGCAAAAGTACATGATTTTTTTCATTACATTTGATATGGCCATTATAAAAAATACACATAAGCAAACCTAATTTAGTTTAGTCAATTGAACTATTTCTTCTGTGATTATATTAGAGAAATATGGGTTATTTACATTGTAAATAGAACTTAACAATTCTTTTGAAGATTTGCACCAACATCACTCATGAATTCCGTCAAATTACTTTAAAAATGCTGCAGAATGTCCGACAACATAATATACAAAGGTTCTATTTTTGTATGGAAGTTGGTGGGGGATATTTCGAATATTTAATCAATTGAGGTGTAAGTAATCTAATTTACTAGGTACTAAATCTTTCGAACGCAATTTGTCAGAAACTAATAGCTCAATTTTAGAGAATTAAACAGGCTTTACAATGACTTGTCAATTGACCCCTCTTGCCACTTGAAGTGTTGCGGGTAAATGTCACCCCCGTTTAGGGGATGAGGTAGTACCAATGATAAATAGTGAATTAAGTGTCCGCTTCAAAATAAAATCAACATGTTCGAGCATTTTATTTAAAGATCCATTTATAACACCAATTACTAAAAGAAACCTATCTCCACACAATTGGAATAATGATTTATTTTATCACGAAATGCAATTCATATTTTACCTATATAGAACCATGTTTAGGGTTAGAAATTAACATCAGTATTTATGAATTCAAATGTATCCAAATCCCAATTGCTGCTAAAGGCTTGCTCATATGTAAAAATATATTATTATAGAAAATTAGTAGATACAATGACATATTGAACATGTGCAATGCTGTTATTTAAATAAATTTTTAATAACGTAGGTAGGTTAATCCCATATGAGTAATTATTCATGGTAAAGCAAACAGAAAAATTCTCATAAAATTCCTTTTATTAGTGTGACCGGTTTAGTGAACAAGTAATTACTTCACATCTTCAGACACAGGACTACAATAGAAAATGAGTATGGTGGTTACATACATACATAAATATAAATGTTTATAAGTTAATAAAACTTAAAAAACAGGAATACAGAAGACAATTATTTAATTTTTTACTAGTAAAAACTTATTGGTAAAAAATGTTTGATAAAATATTTGTACAAGAAAGATTGATATTATTTAAATTAATAAGGATTACGTTAGTTTAAAATTATAATATAGAATAATGTGAAATTTAATTAATTGAGATGTGTAAAGAAGGAGGTTCATTTTTAATAATACTTACATTTTTATAAATAAAAACCAGGGTAGTCAAATTAAAATTAAAATAGTTTTGCAACATAGTCAAAATTGTAAAAAAATGTAAGATATAAATTTTTGTATCTAATTAACTATCTAATAAAATTCTTAAAATTTAACGTGCTTTTTCTTTTAAATACATACATACACTACAACAGTTAAAATCTAATAGGGGATAAATATTTTTTTAATAATGAAAGTTGATTAAAAAATAGTGCCCTCTAATGGACTATCTAAGAACTAACGTAAAATAAAATTAAAAATTAAGGTAGAAAACTACGTGTGCACCAGGTTTCTTTTTACAATAGTGGAGTTAATTATATTTCAACTGCAGATGGTGATAGTAGCGAAATTGCATTTAAACGTGGGAAAAATTCACTTCTAAGAAATTGAGGTTACATTGTTATAATATCGAGCACATGAAAACAGATATTTTAGTAGAGAAAATAAAATAAAATAAATTAGACAACCACAGAGAAAGTCAATGAAGATTGAAATTGGATTTGTGAATTCAGAGATAATGTGTTGGGATCTCTTGAATCTTTCAGGATCTCCAAACTTTCAAGGTTATTAATCAAATTTCCTGTCACCCAAATGCAATATTTTAAGAGTATTATCAAATGTGTGATTGTTATCTACTAGATGTTTGGCGAAATGGGAAAAACCTGAGGATGAGTTAATACACCGGACGTATTCTTTTAACCGTGTTTTAAAATTTCTATATGTGCAACCAATATATGTACCGCTGCATGTATTGCACGAAAGTTTATAACCCCCACATCGATCTAGTGGATCTATTTGATCTTTACCATTGACAAACAACTTTTCTATAGAGTTAGTTGATTTAAAGGAGATATGAAAAATATTTTTAAAGCAGTTAGAAATTTTATATGAAACAGGACCTATGAACGTAAGAGAACGGTATGGAATTTCAGATGGATCTTCTCTGTATGTATTTATGTACACTGTATTTTGGACTTTTTTTTTTTATTTATATTTTATTTTTATATGTCCAAAATACAGTGTACATAAATACATAAAGAGAAGTTCCATCTGAAATTCCATACCGTTCTCTTACGTTTATAGGTCCTGTTTCATATAAAATTTCTAACTGCTTTAAAAATATTTTTCATATCTCCTTTAAATCAACTAACTCTATAGAAAAGTTGTTTGTCAATGGTAAAGATCAAATAGATCCACTAAATCGATGTGGGGTTTATAAACTTTCGTGCAATACATGCAGCGGCACATATATTGGTTGCACATATAGAAATTTTAAAACACGGTTAAAAGAACACGTCCGGTGTATTAGTTCATCCTCAGGTTTTTCCCGTTTCGCCAAACATCTAGTAGATAACAATCACACATTTGATAATACTCTTAAAATATTGCATTTGGGTGACAGAGGAAATTTGATTAATAACCTTGAAAGTTTGGAAATCCTGAAAGATTCAAGAGATCCCAACACATTATCTCTGAATTCACAAATCCAATTTCAATCTTCATTGACTTTCTCTGTGGTTGTCTAATTTATTTTATTTTATTTTTCAACTAAAATATCTGTTTCCATGTGCTCGATATTATAACAATGTAACCTCAATTTCTTAGAAGTGAATTTTTCCCACGTTTAAATGCAATTTCCCTACTATCATCATCTTGTCTTCTGTATTCCTGTTTTTTAAGTTTTATTAACTTATAAACATTTATATTTATGTATGTATGTAACCACCATACTCATTTTCTATTGTAGTCCTGTGTCTGATTACTTGTTCACGAAACCGGTCACATTAATAAAAGGAATTTTATGAGAATTTTTCTGTTTGCTTTCCCATGAAATTTTTAATAGATATCTGAATACTTAGAAATATATTTTTTTTTATAATAATAATTCTTAATATTATGAAATATATTTAGAAATATGTATATAAGAGAAAAATCAGATTTGGTTAATACATTTTCATTATACTTTCTACGAAATGTATTTCAATAAATTAGTTGCGCATTTTGAAAGTGAAACTGAGATACCCTGATATTACATGGATACGTGACCTGAAAATTGTTGATAAGAGAATATGAATATATTTATAAATTTCGTTATGAACCGAGCACAAAGGACAGAAGAAAAAAATGTTATCTCTAATATCTCCTCGAGAAATATCAAATAAAGTATGCATGACTATATCCGACAGTGTTGAGCTATCAGATGCAAATATGATGGAGGGATGTATACAGTAAATATAATACATCACCCGACAAGCGACTTGTTTCTTAATAGGCATATCAGATAATGGGGTTAAATCCCATCTACGGCATAAATGCCTTGTGATGTTTTTTGTTACATTGATTAATAAATTTATTTATTTATTACCATACTGTGGGATTTACCACTATGTTCGAAGGATGAGCTTAACATTCAAGATGCTCACCAGTTCGGTTTCGACAGTGGGCACAATACCACACAGCAGATTGTCAGAATTATGAATGATGTTAAGGTGCAGTACAATCATAGAAAGGGCACAACTATGGTGCTCTTGCATATTGAGAAAGCCTTCGATACCGTCTGGTTTTCGGGGTTAATATATAAATTACACCATTTCTAATTAGCAGAATTGAAAGGACAAGGCACACTTTTTTATTGATACTTTTGACGACCCTGTATCTCGAAAACTAGCCACCGGATTGAGTTGGGCCTGTGGAGACTTTTCATCGCAATGATGAGAATTACATCATATCAAAAAATTATAAAAATTTACCGAGACATTTTCCCACTAAAAGTATTTCTTGTCCTTTTGTATGTATGATACATATTAATTTCCAGAGACTTCGTTGAAATTATTATTTATTTCTACTTTGTTGGAAAGATCTGGTTATGAAACTTGGCAAAATATGAAGAAGAAGGAGTAACAAATATAACGTAAAATGTATTTTTTTTGGACCAATTTTGAGCATTTAGTACAAGCTTGCCTGCAATTAGGTTTTAGATTAAGCTTCTCTTAATTGCATCAAAGTTTTTATTAGTGTCTTCTGTACTTCCAGTAGGATTAAAATAGCAATTACTAAGAAAAATAACAAATAAATATATTATACTTTCCCAGGATAATATCAGTTTTTAGATGGTTTATTGTTTACGTCAGACGCAATAACTTTAATTAAACAAAATTTTACTATAAAACTGGAACATCAACTATTACTTTTGCAAACTCGATCTTTCTTATTAGTACTTATCGAGGGAGCAATATTTGTTGAAAAACTTCAGGATTGAAAATATGGACTACTAGAACACATACGAATGAGATTATAACTAGAAAAAATGGCTTTGGGAACTCTGACTTTTTGCCACTATTAGATGTCTTGGCATTACTGTGCGGCGGCGAATCGCACCGTGGATGTTTGGCTGGCTCTGTGCGTGGATGTCGAAATGATTCTTTTGTATATAATATTTAAATATATTGTTTTGATTGATTGATTGACAGGAAATTTTAGACTTTCATTTTGACAAATTAATATTATACATATATCATAAAAATAAAATTTTGTTGCTATAGATAGCTTCTCCATATTATCTTCTATCCATACATCCATAAAAATAGTACATAGTGGGTATTAACATATTCAATAAGATAAATACATGATTAAACAATATTATAAATACAAGTGAGCAAGTACATCACTTTACTCCCCCTTATAATAAACAGTCATTTAGGCAATATATTGCAAACCCAACTTGCTTCTTGGGAAGTTTTTCGTTATTACTATTTAAAACTATAGCTTCATTTAACAAATAAACAGGTTTAACTCTATCAATGTTTATATTGATTTCTTTATTTTGTTTATTTATATAAATTGTCTTATCAGTGCGTGAAATAACTACATAAGGACCTTCTTATAGTGACGTTAAGAAAGATTTTAAACCTTCTATTCTTAAAAAAATTATAATGGCATGTTTAATGCCAGAACTGGTAAATGGTTTTTCTAAAGAATGATATTTTGTATTTGTTGGTTTGAGATTATTGAAATATTCATATAATTTAGAAATAAAAATAGGAATATCTGTTTCGCTGTGAGAATTAATAAAAAAACTCTCCTGGAAGACTTAATGCTTGTCAGAATACAAATTCTGCAGATGAACACTATAAATCCTCTTTTATTGTTATCCTAAAGCTTAGCAAAATAATTGGAAGCTCATCTTTCCAAGTGCGTGAATCAGCTCTAGCTATTAAAGTAGTTTTCAAAGTTCTATGTAATCTTTCAACCATCCTGTTACTTTGTGGATGATATGTGGTTGTATGAATTCTATGAAAACCAAGGAATTTGGATAATTCTGAAAATAAGCGGGATTCAAATTGGACACCTTGATCAATAGTAATACAGAAAGAACACCAAAACGACAAATATATTGTTGAAATAAAGTTTGGCAACAGTTTCTGCAGATATGTTAGTTAACGGATAAGTCTTTAGCCAATATGTAAAACGTTCAACTATAGTGAGTATATAAGAACAATCACCTAAAGGTGATAATGAACCTACAATATCTATATGAGTATGTTCAAATCTTCCTCTAGCTTATTAGAATTTACCTGTTTATATGTCTATTTACATTGGATGTTTGACAATTAATACACGTTAAGGTACAGTCTGTATTCATCTTAGGCCAGAAATACTTGTTAGTGATTACTTTTTTCGTTGCCCGTACACCGGAGTGAGTTTAATTATGAAAAATTTAAAAAATTGTTCGTCTAATTGATTTATAAGATCAAATATTAGAAGTAGAAACGTGACACCAAATTTCATCGTTTGAATTTGGAATTTTTAAATTTCTGTAACTCAAAATTAATTTTTTATTTACAGAAGTTTGATTTTTTTAACAATATATCCAATTCCAAATCTTCTTTTTTGTTCATCTTGTAATATATTTAAATTAAAATCTGAAGAATTAACTGAAGCTATATTATTTATACATAAAAAAATATCAATAGCTTGTTCAACGCTTAATGTTTTAACATTGAAATTTGACAAATTTAAAAATGATGTGTCACTTATACGTGACAGAGTATCAGCCACTATGTTTTGCTTACCTTCAATATATCGTATGTTATTTGTGAACTGTACAATAAATTCCGTGTATCGAATTTGTCTAGGGCTTCTCTTTGTCTTAGAGAACAAAGCTGTTGTCAACAGCTTATGGTCAGTTAAACAAATAAATTGTCTTCCTTCTAATATTACTACGTCTAAAAATTCAATACACGGGAACGCACTCCCTATCAATTGTTTTAGTGTCAAATAATGAAAATACATAGATTTAGGAGTATTATTATTGCATAAGAATGGATTACAAACTTATGTTTGCTTAAAACAGCCACCCATTCAAAAATAATCAAGTCTACATTGAGTAAATTTTGTTAACAACATTAAGTTCCCAAGAACTGTCATTTTCTTTGTGGTTAGAGTTTATAAAATGCCACCGAACCAGATAATCTTGCTTATTTCTAATTAAAATTCATAGAGAAAACTTGAGTTGCCCGTATCGTTCTGGTTCATTAATGTCACAATTTTGGAGTGCATCGACATAGTTAGTCGGAAAATAATGAGTCAGTATTAAGTTAAATTAATTTAATAGATATTGGGTTTTATTAAATAATCGTTTATTACGGATTTAATTAGCAACTAAACGTCCAGTAATACTCGACGTTTTTGGGAGTTTTGAACCCAGATAGTTTTTGGAATTTTTGAGATAACTTTTTGGGAAAAGCATACCTACAAAGCTGGTGAACAGCTTAATTATTTTGGATATTTTTGGAATGGACTTTTTGGCAATATAATTTGGATTTGAGTGGAATTGATTTAATAAATTGGGCACGTAGACCTATCTAACGGTGAGGATATCATCCTATCCCCAGGGACGTAGAATAACTGGGAGAAACTGGGTCATCATCACTAGATTAACGCAGCAGGTGTTCAACGTTACCCCTTGACGGTGTAACTAAAGTTAAGCGTATTTCTATGTTGTAGAAATTACCTTTGCATTTTGTAGTTCATTTCAATTAGTTAGCGTAATCACACTTTTTATTACAGCCTGTCTTGAATCTTGTATATTTTTTATTTTAATTTACCATTTGTAACACACTGTATATCACCCTAGACTTGTCTTGTGATCTATTTTTAATATTTAATAAATTTGTGTCTCTTTTATATCTCTGCTTTATTGTTTCACACACGAAAGGATTTGTAAGATCGACACCTTTCTTGTGTAATTTACGGCCTTTTAGGTCGTAACAATATATATCTAAAATGTTTAACGGCAGCATATAAAGCTGAAATTTCTTTATCAAAAGTTGAATATATTTGTTGTGCATTATTAAGTTTTTCGTGAAAAGGAAGCTAATGACTTATGTGTTGTTCTAATAGTGCACCCATAGCAATATTAGAGCAATCTACAGACATAAGTAATATCATATTAATGTCATTTTTATGATATGAAAGAGTGATTAAGTTGGCAAATGCTTCCCTTGCTTTTGCAAAACTGCTACAATATTCATCTGCCCAGACATCAGTATTTTTAATCTTATTACGTTATAATTTAGTGCTAAAAATATGTGGATTTAAAATTTCAGCAAAATTGTGGGGAAATGTTTGATACTGAAGCAGAGTACGATCGCTCTACCTCTGAATAGTCTACTTGGTCTATGGGTTCAATTCGGCCGTTGTGATCTAGCTGCTTCTGGTGCTTCGTTCCTGCGCTTCCTTGATACGGGAGCCTCACTGACTCATAATGTGTGTTCCGTGTCCGTCATTAATTTTGATTATAGTGAGTTAAGATAATCAGCATTCTGGGAATGTCCTCGGATAAAATGCCTACCATGACCAACCACGAGATGACCTTCAACATCCATTTTCCAGAAAAAGATGAGTGGGGTTAGAATAAATCCGACCAACTAAAGATAGAGAGTTACTGGTTTACAGAGGACTCCATAGAAAACAGAAGCAGGAGATACTATCCCCAAGGGTGAGAATAACCTCAAGCCTAGATATTAATGCAACTATGTTTCAGGCCGTGGTTCATGCCATTGAACTATGTGTGCGAAGGCTGAAATATGTGCATCCTGAACGCAGATCAATAAAAATGTTCTCAGCCAAGCAGCTATAAAAGCTAATACCGTTGTAACATTAAACGTTATGGAGCTGTCAGAAAGCTCTATATCATTTAAGTAAAAACAATAAGGTGACTCTGGTCTGGAAAGTAACGAAATAGCCGACTCCTTGGCCAGAGAAAGAGCAGGATCACGAATTTATTGGATTCGAACCGATTCCTCAAGTACTGCCAAGATGGCTAGCTGAACCTGGACTTAAAGGAAAACTCTCCAGTATTGGCAAGAGTAGTTAATTTAATTAGTTAATGTAAAGAGTTTATAAAATACTCTTTGAAATTAAGAGCTAAGAAACTTTCAGAGTTAACAGGGCAAAACTAAAAGTTCTAACTGGCCTGTATACTGGGCACTGCCGACTAAACTATCATCTACATAAGCTCGGTTTGGCGGAAAACTCCGAATAACGACTATACCTGGAGGATGATGGGAAGCCACATCACGTCCCCGCTGTGGAATAGATCCGATTTTCAATATTTGGCAAAGGGGAAATGCTCACCCAATAAAGCTTTCAGTTTCATTAAGAGTTTGAACTTATTGGGTGAAATATAATTAGGAATCCACCACAATAGGCCTGCTCATGGCCGCAGAGGAGGACCCTCGTCCACAAGAACTCACGCACAAAATCTTAATCCTAAATCCTCTTCGTAGTTAAGATTATAAATTTCATTTAATTTCTCCTTCGTAGTATTTATTACCAACCCAAGAAAGAACCCAGTACATTCCCCTTCACACTTAATTTTTTTGCTCTGTCAACCCTCATCGCCCTCTACGATATAATATTGCTATAAGCTAGACGCGTTACAAACACTTGCAATATTATAAATATTTGGGTTAAGTATAAGAAAAGTACTTTTGTACTAAACTTGCCCATAAATAAAGACGTTAATTATTTTTTTTCCCTTTTCCAACGCTGGAAACTCATCCCGTGGCCTCCGACGCCTCACGGGAGTCGTGCCAGCACATTAACCACAGCCACTCCCCACATCCCGCAGTGTTAGTAACTGTAGATCCCAAAATCGTGTGCCCTAAGCAGACGGAGAGAACCCAGAATGACCGCCTTCTGCATTTGGCCTGCCAGCCACTCAGCTGATTTTTACCAGGCGGGTATGGTCTTCAGTTCTGAAAGCAGCGTAGGGTATTATTATTATTATTATTGAACATTGTCCAATAATCGAAAATGGTATAAAGGAATTATAAAAAATTTATAGAATTTCAATTGTTAACTATAACTTTATCCTTAAAGAAACATTTAACAACACACGATATTAAGATTAATACTGATTATAACCATACTTAACCAATTAGTAGGTAGCCCTTTTTCTGCTGAAATGGAGTGACTACAACTATGACTATATATCGTTTGTGTTCCGTAGAAAATAGTATGTAAATTGGTCTGATGATTTTAATATTGTAATATTTTACAATGTATCATATACGTACGTACGTAAACAAATTAAAGTTTTAATTGTGCCTCTCACCAAATTTATACAACATATACGTGCCCGACTTTCCGGAGTTCCCGAACTCTAAGCTTGCAATGTACGCCGACGATACCGCCATATACTGCCACAGTCATTATGCTCAGGCTGTTGCTAAAGACACACATGCTATGGGAGTCGGAGTACTACGTCAAGTAGAAGGTGAAGGTGAATGTCGCTAAGTCGGAGGCTATTATTTTTACTAGAAAATATACGAATAA
Source organism: Rhamnusium bicolor (assembly GCA_029963845.1). Taxonomy (NCBI): domain Eukaryota; kingdom Metazoa; phylum Arthropoda; class Insecta; order Coleoptera; family Cerambycidae; genus Rhamnusium; species Rhamnusium bicolor. Next base: position 32,343 of record JANEYF010005069.1, on the reverse strand, counting down.
TAAAATTATTACACTTATTTCGATGGAGAGGGGGGGCCAAATTGAAACGAAACAGGACGTAAAATATTTAGGCGTAACTTTGGATAAAGTACTTTATTTCGGCAGGCATGTAAACGAGACGATGCGCAAAGTCTATTTCCTGTCCAGGAGCCTATACTCCCTGATGACAGGAAATAACAGACTAAACAGGGATAATAAAAACCTCTGCGAACGCGACGACATTATACAAATTGCAGATAGTGGAAAACAATCTTCTTCGCCTCATAACCAACTCAACAAGAGATACCCCATAAGGCAATTACGACAACTTTGCAACGACATTGTATCCATAGATATATCTGAGATACATCACAAAAATTTTACAAATTTAAACTCTCTGATTGTCCCATACAGCCAATATTAAACAAATAAATAGTAAAGGTGTATAACGCTTCATTTCGAATAAAACTCAAATTACCGTACCAAACAATGACTTCAGAAAAGTCATTGGTACCAAACGTTACCAATTTTCAGACCACAACTTTAGACCACGCTCCTCCTACAAAATGGGAAGACACGCCCACACTATATAAAAAAGGGCACCACGATTAAAAATTTCTTTCTCACTTTTTTTCTTCTTTTCTTTATGTTCGTTTTTGTCTTTGAAATTTCCCACAAAATTTATTCCAAATCATAAACAAACCATTAGTAAATTGCGACACATAATTATGTATACATGAAATTATCAAATACCCAAAAATAAGCGGAGTTAGACATTCCCGTTCCCCAGTTGTGTATTGTTTGCAGGCGATCTTGTTACTGCAGCAGTTTGGCTCGTCGTAGCATTATCAAATTTCAAAATTTTTGTACACAAACTTTTACACTTTATATATTTTATTTTTCTGCATTGTTTTAAAGCTTTTGTACCAATGGCGTATGCTTTTGCATACGTCGTTGATTTTCTCGTTTTTGTTAAAATCATACAATATAAAATGTTTTCTTTTAGGAGTTGTATTTTTATAAATGATTTTTTTTGTTTTAAGCCCGAACCGGCCCCGCTCCGCCTGATCCAATAATTGCCCTGTCTCCTTCATACGCGGGAATGCTGGGTCGGCAATGGACCCGGCGTCCAGCGAGATCAATATACAGTGTTTTTTATTTTAATTTAAATAAAATTGTTTTGTTGTTGTTGTCTCTCACCCTAGAGTTCGGAGTTCAATCCCTGGACAAGGAGCTAGAATTTTTTCTAAACCAGAAATTAATTCTTGCGTACTCGGATTGTCTCTTAATGTGTAGCCCTCTCCCACACAAGATATATTAAGGAACTTTCACCTGTGGAGATTAATTGAATTGCACAGGCCAAAGACATCACAGACTTTCGTAAATGATTCTCATAATTTTGTCATCAGTGGAAAAAAGAATGTCTGTATGATTAAGTACTGAAGTCAAGTCGTTCGTGATGGACGTAACTTCTGCTTTAGGCAAATAATGATGAAGACGACTTGGATCATTACTACCACGTTTCAGAGAGGTAAGTGAATTATTAAGACTTGAGTAGTTAACAATCATATGTATGGCGCGAATCCAAAATTTCTAGACTGAGACCCCAATTATACGACCACAGTATTCTTAATAATTATGCATTTATTGTGCTTTACAGAGAGCCTATGAAACGTCTGCATAAAAGTTACCACATCTTGCCATTTACAGCATATTTGAAAAACATTTAAAATAAATCATATTTAGATACTAATTATAATTATTGTTACATTGTTCATTCAAATTAAAATAAATAAGAAAATCTACGTGTTCTTCACGGATTGTAAGATGTAAAAGACAATTAAATGCTACATATAAATATGTTAAACTGTTTCCTACCAGGGATAAACCTGTCGACAAAACTTCGTACTTCAAACTTCTATTTCCGAAGTACTTCCACGTAATTCCACTATTTCAGCTAGGAATTCCAGAGAATTCCAAAGAAATCTACGAAATGCAAAGGAATTCCAAAAGAATTGCATGGCATTTCAAAGGAATTCCAAGGAATTTTAAAGGTATAATAATATGTATTTTTCTTAGACGGAAATGAACAGCTATTTCATTTATTGTAACAACAATATTTTATAAGAACATTTGTAAAAGGCATTATATAAACTTAAAAAATTCATTCTAGAAATAAAATAGGATAAAATGAAAACAATATTTTCAATACTTTACTATTATGTAAGGATGCAAATAGTTACTATTCATTACAACGAAAGACGGAAGAAAAAAGTTTATAAGCAGATTTATAACAAATTCAAACAAATTCAACATCCTGAAAATAAAACAAAATAAAATCAACCATTTTTATAAACTAAACTGTATCAAAACTGTTTTCAAAGAAGGCCTTTAAAATCAATTTAAAATTTGAAATAACCCCTTTTTCAGCGATCTTGTATGAATATTGATTCTATTAAAACTCAAATGTCAAAAATTATATCTAGTAATTAAAATGTTTCATATAATAGTACATATGCTACATCAAGAGATGAAGAAAGAAACAGTGATAAATCTGAAATTCTTGAGATTATTTTTGAAAAACTTGTAAATGAAGGATTACCAGACATAATGAATGATTACTTTGAAAAGAAAGAAAAGGAAGCTGTAAAATAGCAAGTTGTTTGTATAGGTTTTGCCCTTGCTCAAAGATAGCAATCGTCTTGTAATTTGGTCTGAATCATGTGCCGACGAAAATAAAAATTTTAGTATTCTTTGTCTCTACCAACTTCTAATTTTGAATGATTTGTTCAAATTTATTGATCACAAATTCTCGAAGGTGGTCATAGTTACCTAGATTGCAGCAAAAATTTAGGTCGGATTGAAAATATAATCAGAAAAGTGGAAAATGTTTATGAGTCTGAGCAATACTATGACAAAATAAAATTTGCAAGCCCAAAAAAACCACTCTATTTGTGTTGATATAGAAAATTACTTTTATAATTTTAAAGAGCTTTCAATAGGATTAAACTTGTTCAATAAAAAAAAGAATAGTCTGGAGAAAAAGTAAACTTCAGACACTATGTTAAATGAATTAGGGTTGAGGAATACGGATACTATTTATACAACTATACATACGATGAGTATGCACCATTTCTGAGGGTGGACTTATTAAAGAAATGAAGCTAGACAAAGCAGAGGACGAACAGCTGAATAATTGGACAATTTACGTGAACAAATGAAATTCATAAAAAAAAGAATACAAATGAAGAAATCTTTCAAAGAAATGAAGAAAATCCAAAGAAAAAAGGGAAACTAATTAATTTTGAGAATAAAGTTGTTTTATAGTAATTTTACTTCCTCGCCCCTCAAAGTGAGAAAGTTATGTATTCGTGAAAAAAATTTTGAAAATTTTAATTGCATTTCTGGACGAATCTCAACAAATTATGACGACACAAAATTTTAGACAGAAAAAATTTTCTGTCTTTGTGTGTGTCTATCTGTGTGGTTCGCGATAGCAGCTACAGTTTATAATATTAAAATAAAACATATTTAGATTGATAACACCTGTTTCAATCTTGCTGATTTCCCTGTATAAGAATGTCATATACATTTAATTTTTTTTTTTCAAATAATAAAGTTGTAGAAATGTCCATAGTGATAATCAACAGTACAAGACTCAACCTACTGAACTATAGATGGTTTTTTGATAAAACAAAATAAATTAGAAAATTTCAAGACAATGTTTTTAATTCAAGTTTATGCAAAATAATGATTTTGGTACATTTGTGTCCACAAAAATAATTGTAAAATTTTTGAAAAATGCCAAAAACTTCTAAGGAATTCCACAGAATTCAAACGGAAGTCTGAAGAATTCCATGGAATTCTTCAGACTTCCGTTTAGGTTAGACTTCCAATTAGGTTTACCCTCGGTTTTCAATGTTCTAAACAAAAAAAAAAAAAGATAAAATCTAGTTAGGAAAACTTTTTGACTGTCAATTGTTTTTGACTTTTTGTAATCACCTGAAGAGACTTTTGATTTACCTACCACTTGATACCAAGCACGGTACGATATATCTTTAAATAAAAAAAGTTACTGGACCAGAAGTTTTATGTGGAGACCTTATACATCAAAAGTACTGTTTTGTGGTAAAGTAAAGAATGAACAATTAGTTTTAATTTAAATAATAAAAGGTTAACTCAATTTTCATTGTAGTTTATAAATTAGGTCCACTTGCCAAGAGTAATTTGGACATATAATTTTTATACTACTCCAAACCAATTCCTAATCCATAAATAATGACTCAGTGGTAATAAGTTATTTCGTTCATAAAATAAGCAAGTTACTGGATAAAATAATATTTGTAAAAGTATTTTAAATTTTTCTACTTATAATTAAATTTATAAATTTATCAGCAAGTTAATTATAAATACCGTTTGATATGTTGAGCGGATCTACAGTAAATAAAATATAAATCCTGCTCCCTCCGCTAATTATCTCTTTCACTAAACGGGTGGCCAGTCCCTGAAAATACTCATGGGATTATTTTAAAATTTACGATAAGGGTTTTTCGCCATATAATAAAGATAGCTATATCCCATGCATTCATGTAACATAAAGATGGTGTCTTTTATCCATAGTTGTTTACTCGACCAGGAAAATAATCTTTATTTATGTGTAGAAATAGTCATGTGTTCAAAAATTTGTCAAGTATTGTTCAAAATGTATAAATTTGATTTTGTATATCTGTATTGATGACTAATCTGTTTTCGTTTTACACAAAAAAAACTGCAAAAGTAACTGTTATAAAATTTTACTGCATTCTAACTTATACCTATTATTTCTATATTAGGTATACATATTTTATCTTTTTGTAATTTTCGGTCAGATGCACATAAAAATTTGTTTTCTAAAGTTTCGGTTTTTAAACTATCATTAGAGAACTACAATAATACATTTTTTTAAAACACGATTATGATTAAATTACATTATGGACTTACATTATTAATTAGAAATTTATTTTCAATTTTATTACATATTAGGTGTTATTTGATTGCCTGTTTTAACGCAACTAAATATTATTTTATACATTAGTTATAGGTATAATTTAGCATCTAAATACATTCCACTCTTAAGCGTATTTGTGACCACCTTCTTACCGTTTTGAACCTCATGTATTGAACAGTAATTATTTTAACATGATATAGTACTCACATAGATTGATATTTCATTGTACCATCATCTATCTGCTGGTAAATGCACTCACGTACAGAAAAAAATGACAGTTTTTAAAGAAGAAAGAATTGTTCCAAAGAAACTATATATTTTTTTTTTGCTAGGGTGTTAAATTTCTATTGTGATTAGCAGATACTGCATCTCAGTAATCATTTCGTGAATATAAGTGAAATCATCTCGTGTGCGAACATATCAATATTTTCATGTGCAATATAAAATAAATGATATTGTCAGAAAATATTTTATATAGGGATATATAAATATTTTATACTCGTTTTCAACTTAAATTAAACATTTCATCTAGGTATTATGAAACCTCATGTAGTCTGTCTGGCGGTAATTAGAAACTTTAGTTTACATATATAAGATATTTCCTGTCAGAATAAAAAATGCTTGTCGGTGGAGGTTTGTGGGGGTCGGCGTACCAGGCATGAACTCTGATATCGCTGATTTTCACAAAACGTCTACATATGTTATTGGGCAAGAGAAAAATAGGAGATGCCCCCTACCCGAAGCGCGTGGATTAGCGTGGCCCTAGATTGGTGAGATTCGGGTGCTAGAATTAACAATGTGTTAAAAAATAGAAAAACGGGGATCGTCTCGGGGGGAGAAAAGAAAAAAGGAAAGAAAAGTCAGTTGAGTTTTTGCGGGCTCTCCGAAAGGAAGCCAGGGAGTTTTTTGCGGGCTCTCCGAAAGGAAGGGCAGTTACGGTCGAGACTACCCGGAAGGGAAGTACTTCGTTGAAAAACATAGTGAGAGTTGACTACCCGGAAGGGAAGGATTTTGGTATTATTTGTTGAGGCCGGTTCATTTGTTGATTCGGACGCCGGTTAGCGGAAGAAGAGAAAAGACCCGAAAGGGCGAAGATTTGCAGTGAGGGTGCAGAGTGCAAAGTTCCGAAAGAGTGGATACCCGGGTTGTATCAAGGTGCCAACTGGGCGTTGGACAACCATCAGCCGCCGCCCAGAGATGGATGCCGTAGGGAAAATTATGTAAGTAAAGTGTTTCAGTTGTCCTTCATTAACCCTACGTGCGACGTATCGTCAATTAGAAATTATTTTCGTTTTATCTGTTTATTAATTAAATATATTTTCGTCAAAATTCTTAATTAGTTGGTTTTCATTTTGGAACCCACACCCTTTGTTCGAAGAAAGAAACCTCTCGTCCCTTAACAACAGGGTCGTGCACCCAAGCGAGCACCACGCAAAGTGGGCCGCCCCCCTAGGTACGACAATATCTTACATTATATTTTTGAAGGATGATTTTTGTTATGGCTAAAATTAGATGAACGCCGAATATTTAGCAAAAACACTATAATAATTATTTTGTGGCACTGGAATAAAAGTATATTATAAATAATTATTCTAAATGATCTAGAGTTCCACATCTACAGACGTAACTGGAGCACATTTAAAATACCGTAGGTTTCTCAAAGAAGCCACATTACATTAGAATCAGAAAGTCCACTACTTTGTAAAAAGGTCTACTATATGACACCTGGTATTAAATCCATAATTACTATTTAAGACTCTTTGAAATTTTTGTTTTGCATGGTCCCTAGTGATTTCTGATAACTGAAAAATAAGTAAGTATAAATGGAAATAATATTTTTAGTGAAAATTGTCTATTTCCTTCATTTAAAATTGGATATAATAATGAGAAGGTAGGTATTTCGAGATGCACTCAGTTGCAACTGATTTTTTGCTATTATTATTATAACTCCCTAAAAAATAAACAACAAATTTCCAATTAAAATTTATTTTGTAGGCGGCTTACTAAATTTAGTACACTTAAACTACACTTTTTAGTATACTTTTTACAGTGTTTTTTATTCCTGCCATATTCCTCTGCTGCCCTATAGTCATTTAATGGATCCTCGTTTTTAGAGGATGATGGCCTGTAAAAATAGTTTTATGTAGTGACTACAAATACTTTGTAAATAAATAAAGTGTAAATAGCAAACTAATTCTAGAGAGTATTAAACACATTATTTCATTTTAGGTCTTTCAGTAAGAAATATTTCCTTATAACATGCCTTTGAATTCCTTTTAAAATTAATTTTAAAAAACTTATAAATCGATATTTTTTACTATACAGACTGTTTCAATGATGTTACGTACAACTTCTACGGATAATTCCTCTCGTCAAAAAAAAGAAAAAAACGAAAATACGTTTTTCCTAAAATGCTTTCTAATCGCTCTACGATGATTTGAAATTATAACATTATACATTCCATTTAAATAATAATTATTACTCACTGATGGTTGAAAGTACTGACTTCAAACTTGACAGAGAAAATTGTTTTCATAGTAGTAGCTATGTATTTTTAGAGGTTCGATCCGGTCTGTCAAGCTAATGTGAAATAAAATTAGGGTTCAGTTACTACGCCGGTCCAGAAAAAAATTAATTTTCCAGTCCGGTTCTCAAACAATAAGATCCGGTTCATGGTCATGTTTGTGATATATCTATATTTGAACATTTCACTTTCGATTTAACTCAATCAACAGCATACAATTGTTTACTTACGTTAATAATATATGTAACAAATCTCCTAATACTCCAGTATTTTCACTGGTATACTCTGCTGCTTCACAAATAGCCCTTAGTAAACAGTGTTTTCCAGGAACTCCATATCTTAAAAAAAGTTGTTATACAGGGTGGTGCAATAGTGCGTCCGAATTCGATATCTCGAGTTCTATGATAGCTAGAAACTTGATTTAGAGACATTAGTAAACTAGACAAAAGAGTCTATAACCGGAAATTGTTTCCGAATATATCGGGTGAGCCAAGACGATTCTACAGGGTCAAGTAAAATTTGTTTAAGTGAAATGCCATTGAAACCTCTTTGCGGCCTCCTTTCACTCCTGTATTATTATTGACTTTCTCTCAACCACTTATGTTAGTAGCAGTTATGAGACATCTGTGTGATGACAACCAGCCATTTTCACTTCCTAAAACTATACAGGGAGCCAAAAATTATTTTTTAAACTTACAATTTTTTTTAACCGTTTTTTCTCAATTTTTTCAAATGTAACATCCTATATATTTCTGGACGATGTGATGTAAGATTGAGAAACGAAAATTTGTTGTATATACATTCCTATGAATATTTGTGACCAGTTTCAATTTATTGAACAATAACTGCAAAATTCAGCAATAAAAATTGAAAATGAGGGTTTTTTCAAATAATTCAAGAAAAGGTATTATAATAAGCGTGTTACATGATGCCCATAAAAACATCACGCCAACAACAATCCAAAATTTCAAGGAAAGGATAATAAATACTTTTAGAAGTATCACTCCAGCAATTTTATGAACGGTAGAAACCTCATTCAAAAGACGTATAGAAATGTGCAACATGTGAGGAAATTTTTATAACATCTTCTCTAGAACTACAAAGAAAAATTTTTTTTTGCTGAATTTTGCAGTTATTGTTCAATAAATCGAAAATGGTTATAAACAGCCATAGAGATGTACATAGAAAAATGTTCGTTTTTAAATTCTACATACACATCGTTCAAAAATATACAGGGTGTTCATTTGAAAAAAATTGAGAAAATTCAGTTCAAATAGTAGTAAATTTAAAAATTATTTTTGTCCACCCTGTATACTTTTAGGAAGTGAAAATGGTTGAGTGTCATCACACAGATGTCTCATAATTGATACTTACATATTTTTTCTTAAAATCGATGATTATGACAAGTGATTTTTTTAATATACACGTATAAATGGCATAATTTCAACAAAAAAAATCATTACAACCAAGTGGTTGGGAGAAAGTCAATAATAATACAGGTGTGGAAGGAGGCCACATAGAGGTTTTAAAAAATGTTCTGATATACATGAAATTCAATTTAAAAAAATTTTAGTTGACCCTGTAGGATCGTCTTGGCTCACTCTGTATAATCGAAAATAATTTCCGGTTATAGGTATTTTTGTCTAGTTTATTTATTTTTTTAAATCAAGTTTCTAGCTATCATAGACCTCAACATATCAAAGTCAGACGCATTATTGCCCCACCCTGTATATAGGGCGATTCATTTCCTTGACAACAGCCAACTTTTTTTAGTTAAATAGCAGCGGCTGCTGGTCATTACGTGCTTTAAATCTGCACACAGTTGCATTACACCTAAACAGTTAAAAAAATTATGTAAATTTATTCGGTTACATATTTTTTTTATATCTATAAATAATAATACATAAAAACATGAATTTAAAAAAACAAAATTTTGTCATTAATTCTATAAATTTTTCTACAATATGCAACTAATCCATTTGTTTATAAAAATTTTTTAAACAAATACCACTAAAAATTTAAAAATTTTAAAATCCAATAGTGTTTTGATATACAAAAACGGTGATAATAACAAATACTGATAAAAAAAAATTGTTCACCTTTTTCTATCGTTTATTAGTTTTTTGTTAACGTAAAAGATTAATAACTAATGAACTATAACAATTAAAAATATCGTGATGTGATTATTTCATAAAGTATACTTGTCACATTGTATCCAGCATCGGTTATAATTTTCACATCTTTAGTGTAACAATTATCTGATTATAAACATAATCGTGAACTCCAAAAAAATTTGTTAATTAACAATAAGCGCCTTTTATGAAAAATTGATGAAAATATTTTGTTTAGGTGAATATTGTTCCTTGGGATGTCTCGATGATCCGATAAATTTTTGGAATTTTTTAATTAATATTTTATAGCTAGAATAATTATTTTTTTTTTGCTACGGTCGTATTCTGAGGTCTACGGCAGCGTCGCGCTCACCGCGCGGAGCACTATTTTCACCATTAAATTAAAATTATTAATAATGGAGGTACAGTTCCGGGACTTTTTTTATCGGAAATTTCGTCCTCTTTAAGAATCTTGTTTTAAATTTCTTAATTATTAATAGTTTCTGAATTATTTGCGAAAAACTAAATCCCTTTTTTTTATCTTAATCTGTTAATAACCTTTGCAATTTTTTTATGTGCTGGTAAACAATTTTTATGCATTTTTCTAGACGTCATTCCGAATCCAGTGAGTTATCGCCCATATTTTTAAGACCTTTATCACTAATTAACACCGTTTTTTAACTTGTGAACTAGATTATAATTGCACATGACGAAAATAGTGTATTAATTAGAAATCGTTAAAAAATATATAATAAATATAAAATAAATGAATAATATAATAATTATTGGCGTTTTCTATTTAATAGTAAATATTCCAATGACTAAGTGATATTACATATTTCCCTAGGAAAATAAAAATTTTCTTACTTCGTCGTCACCAATGTCAACAAAAAATAAATAAAAATCAAAAAAAATCATAATTTTTTGATTTTTTTTTTAAATCGTGATTTTTGATTTTTTTTTTTAAAAAATCATGATTTTTATCAACCCTGATGTCAACCAGTACTACATTGGTGAAATTAACTTGCCTTTCTAAAAACAGCATCATAATGGTATACTTACTATGTGGGAGTGGAAAAATAATATTTATTAAATAGAACACTGCATAGGTATTTTATTTAACGGTATTTTAGTTTTATTGGGTGCTGCAATTTCAATGTCACACAGTACACATATATCTATTATTGGATTAGTCCAGGAATAATCCAACCTCAGCAGTCATTTTTACAATAACAAATCAACTGAATCAACATAAATATTATAATAAATAGCATCTTATATGGTTTTAAAACATTGTCAAGTTATTGACATGTTCTTAAATACAGGCATTAGAAATCGGCGTTAAACAACATTGAATAGCTGACTAATAATTTCTAATTTAGACTATTTAGTTACTATCAATTTGTAAATTTATATTATTTTTTAAAGTTTTTGTACATATTCAATAGTTGTTATTTAAACTGCATAAATTAATGTAATAGCTCTTCATTAATACTTACGACTGCATATTAGTCTCCAACATGTTGTAAACAAACTTTCTGGTAACGGTGTTACTAATTATGGGTGGAAAAACGAATCTAGTTTGATTCTGCGGCAAGGAGTAGGATGCCTCAAAGTTCATTGAGAAAAATACATCTGCAAGTCCACGGTTATTCAATGGGATGGCAATTGCTACAAACATCTAAAAAAGAGAAAAAATGGCAGGTATAAAATACAGTTATGTAGTCAGAGTTGGGCTGTGATAGGGAAGCGATATACATATATAAAAATCCTGTTTGCTTTGCTCTGATAGTTACTTTTCATTTGGGGTTTTTGTATATATTATATGCAAAAAAAGTTAGAGTACAATTATTAAGAATGTGATTCAGGGTAAAACACCATTCTTAAATGATTAATTTTTATTGAACAAAAAAAAAATTATAAAACAAAACCCAAGCGCTGTGGTTTTGTGGTTACTCAATTCAGTCAATTTTGATTACATTTTTAATAAAGCTTGATAATGTTTACTACTTCAGAACTATTAGTAATTAAAGCGAAAAATATTTGACAAATATAATGATAGAAAAAAAATACATCGTTGCATAATGCAGCTACTACTTTTCTAGGCATACCTCGATTTTCAGCCGCAAGATCCTAAAAGCCGACCAGCTGGTCCAGGTAACTATGGCAACGGCATGTAACAGTGCATAGTTTATATGTCATAAAGGATAGTCCATAAATAATCGTATAATTTTTGTTTTTTGTAGAAGAAACAGAACCATGATTCTTTTTATTTTAAGGGAAAAGTCGGGAAGTTTATTTTATAAAATTTTGAAAGGAATATTCTAATGACCACTTAGAAAATAATGAGAAAATTTCAAAAATTGGGATTTAATTTGGTAATAGCAAATAATGTAAATTTCATGAGCCAATAAAGTTGTAAGTGTTCTAATTCTACCTTTTTTTTTTTTAGTTGAATCTTAAAAAAATTATCAGTGCCTTTGATCCTTGGCAGGGATATATCCGCTATATCCCCCGTGGGTACGCCACTATTGAAATAAAGCTACAGTTTGAGTTTGATGAAATGCTTTCATCTTAAACGTTAAATATTTTTAAGATTCCTTCATTAAATTTACCTTAGACATTAGACATTTTTTCTATTGTAATTTTCAATTTATTACCTATCTAATATTCAGTTTCATCTAATGCGTTATTTAGAAACTTCAAAAACAAAACTGACCTGAATAGAATTACTATATACCTTATACAGCGTCATCTAAATGTGTAGAAACAAGTAATTTTTGCCGTTGTGGTTGGATCTTTTTTATTTAATCTTGGTTTTGAATGTATTCGATATGCGGACATTTTCACTGTATATTTCCACGGATTTAGAGATGTGTCAGGTAGTTAATAAAAAATCCCTTAACCGGGACACTATAATTGCGTATTATACAGTTAGCAAAATTTTGAAAAAGTTTTTAAATTGAATTGTTAAAGATGTTCCCAAATCTGGTTATTTAAAATCAACAATACCTGAAAATGAGATTCCAATGTGCTACTAAGTATTGAATAAAATCTTCTTTTAACGACTAGTCAGTTATCTATAATAATAAAATATCCCAAAGTTCTACAGTACGAATTATTAATATGTAAAAGTTCCATCATTGCAACATCAAATTAGAGTTGAGTCTGATGACTATGATGATTAATAATAACATTTTCCCAACAAAGTTGCATTTTACATTTTACCTAAATTGCGAAAAATAGAACTAACTGTAGATATTGGGCACGTGAAGATCCTCATTAAGCAAGAGAAATCTATACCCAATTTCCACAGAAAGTAAATGTATGCTCTTAATTATTGGTCGGCACATAATTGGTCCTTTTTTTGGAAGAGAATTTGACAGTTGCTAGATATTAACTCCTTCCTGAGAATTAAATTGTACCCACTATTGTTGCCCATATATCTCACCTCAATAAGTTACAACTATTAGTCCTACACATGTATCTTTTTTTTTACTCGTATATTAATCGACTTCCTAATGACAAATCCTGATCGCTACAATACTGTTCTGAAATATTTGAATAAGAGATTTCTACCAGAATGATTTGGAAGAAGGGGTGCTATTTATGATCACCCTGATATACAGAAATGACTCTTAATTCTTAATTGTCGAGATGTAGTATACCATATCAAACCTGATAATCTAGACGACTTAAATCAGAATTCAGTTGATAAATGGGTATGTCTTATTGAATTGCCTCAAAAGATTTTGTAATCGACTTGATTATTGTCAAGAAGTGATAGACATTTTGAAGAGCTATTGATGTCACTCCCACAATCAATCGGAAGTGTACAAAATTCTTAATATCACCAAAATATCCACAAATGTTAAAAAAAGATTTGAAGAAGTGGGTTCTCGCATTTATAAAAAATCCAACAATTCTGCTGAACAGGAAGAGATCATATTTTTGAGAACAGAATTAAGAAAGAGATCGACACGTTTTGTAAAAAATACATAAAATCCTTTGAAATAAACTAGCATCTGACCCAAATTGCTTCTGGGCATATGTCAACAATAATAAGGACGAGTTCATTACCCAGTATTGACCAACAATAATACTATCTGTCAAATCATAACGTGGACTATTTCAGAGACACGAGTGATAATATTAACATCACAGTTACAATGGTAACTGAACTGCGCTTTTAAGGGAATTAAATCGAAATTTATCGCAGGTCCTGATAATCCGCCAGCTTTTTTTTAAGACTCTTCAAGCATATTGGCTGCAACACTCAATAATTTTTAACCAACTATGTTTGAAAACAAATACATTTCCTGATAAGTAGAGAATCAAAAAATGTGCCAAATTCACAAAAAATGCAGCAAATATGATATACAAAACTACCGTGCTATAACAATTGCAAATAATTTTGGTAAGGTATTTGAAATTGGTTTGCATAACACGCTTTATCCGCAAGGCCATCAAAGAATTTGTATTAATCAACATGGTTTCGTTTCGCAACGTTCCACAACTACGAAGATATTTAGCATAACACACCATCTATAATTTCCACTAAGTACAGTGGAAATTATAGATGGTGGTGAACAGTTCGATGTCATTTATATGGATTTTTCTAAAGCAATCGATAGAATAGAATAGAATAGAATAGAATAGAATAGAATAGAATAGAATAGAATAGAATATTAAAAAATGTCTATTTCTTGGGCCTTTGTTCGATGTCAAGGTCATAGGTCTATGGATATTATATTTCAATCAGGCGTTCCACGGGGTTCGGTATTGGACCCGTTATTATTTATTATATTCGTAACTGCTATCTAAATTTACCTTCATTGTGTCTTATACACTGATAACTTAAAAATTTACCATAATATTGATAGCAATATCTGACTATTAATTACAGGCAGACTTAAACACACTGGATAACTATACTGCAACAAATACAGACTGTCTCTAAATATTAGTAAATGCAAATGAGAGTATATCTCATTTATCAGGAAGTTAAACAATTCGATTACGATATTAACGCTAGTACACTGGAAAATTGCAACGATTTTAAAGATCTAGATGTCATTTTTGACTTTTAACTTTGTCTTAGAGACCATACAAATAATACTGTAACGTCATATTATAAAATGCTCGATTTTATCACGAGCAACTCCACATTTTCATAATACGATTACACTAAAGACTTTATATAACACGCTGGTATGACTTTGGCTTGGGTCCATGACTGTGCTTTGGGATTAATGCTACGATATCCATATTAATAAATGTTGAGAATTTTCAAATAAAGTTTTTAAAATTTCTGTTTAAAATTGATATTTTTGATAATATTTTATGTCCCAAATGCATTCCAAACTAATCTATAATCAAGTTTTGATTTTACAAAACTAATAAAAAGCAATTATCAACTTCTTCTAAACTAAAATTACAGAAGTTATGTAACATAAATAAGAATAAGTATGCGATTTAGATGCTGATTAAAGGGTGCTTTTTATTAAATAATATGCCCAAACATTCAATATTTCGATAATAATGATGTACATTTATTTACACAAAACATTATTCTATATTTTACGAAGAGAAGAAAACGAATTGAACCCAAAGGGACCCTTAATGTACCCGAAATATTACCACATAATATAATAATCTATTTACTATAACATACCATTTTCTGCTAGTAAGATAATGTGACTAAATAAACTGAATTAAATCATCAGAGATAATTACCTATCTGAAATATTTAAAGACCGAATTTACTATGTTGGCAGATAAATCTTCAAATATGCAGTATTTTAATTATGCACGAATAAATTGATCGTTTGTAAAATCAAATGCTTTTAAGCAGACTATAAATAAGTATAATAGATGAATTGTTTTTTAACACACGCATCTCTAAGGTTACAAAGAAAAATGTAGCAAGGACAGTATATTGTTAATTATATAAAATGGTAAAATATTTCAAGTTTGGAATGTCAGTGTTTACGAAACGCTAATGAATTTAGCACCTGATCGTATAACACCTTGGTAGAGGCTGCCATTAAATTACTTACCGAAAAAAAAAGTCGTGTTTATTAAAAGTGCACGATTTGAACAGATAACTGTTCACGTTCAAACAAAAAGTAATAATATAAAGCTAGTTTCCCTGTATCATATTTTTTATATTATGTTGTAGCAAAACAGTTTTATTAATACATTGATTACCACTTTAACTTTTATGGAACCGGGAATATAGTACTAATAAACATACATGTTTCAAAGTACAATTTGGTTTCATTTCAAAATTAATAATTTGAAAACGTTATTACAAATTTTAATAATTATTAAGTATACATAAATAAATATATTAATATACAAAAATATACTATAAAGTTAAGCATATTTCACAGAATTTCAATGATAACATGTAAAATTTATAAACGAATATTACTAATTATTGTTAAAAAATAAATAATAATAAAGTTCTGTGAAGAGGTATACTATATTATGAATATATCAAATACACTAATGGGATGGCATTTTGTTTATTGAAAAATGACGGTGCAAAATCTGGTTTATTAATTACTTGTAATAAAAATGCGATACAGGTCCCTTTATCCCTTTTTATTGGTTTAACAAAAATTGTGAAATTAAACATTTGGTATTAAAATAACGTTAATGGTGTTGTTATACGTAGTTGCTTTTGAACACAAAAAAGCTGCATTTCTGAAATAAAGATGCAGTTTACTCGTCAAAGTAGTGTTCCTCAAAAATCAATAGTTGCCATGGTTAATTCTTCTTCTTTTCAAAAGCAACTCTTAGTTAGGTACATTTAACAAAATCGTTAACGATATTTTAATACCAATATCCAAATATCTCAAAAACTATTTGAGATAACATGACATGTTGGTGTTTTTGAAATCAGAAAAATGAGGAATATGAAATATTTTAAAACATTTGATTTAAAAAACAAAGTAAAATATCAAATCTCGTAAACTCGATCCACAAATAATTTTGTGAATCAAAATTCAGATTTTGCAAAAAAAATAGTTAAAAAAAGGTCTTTACACCTTTTTGATAACTTCAAATATAACCAAGTTATTTCAAAAAGGACATTTTTGCGTGATGACCATTTACTCCGTATGTGAAAGAGTATATTATTCAACGAGCATGTAAATTTATGACGCAATTCCGCGCTTTGACTGACAAGTCATGGCATATTCGATGACAATAAAAAATTGCAGAATCAGTGAATAATGAAATCATTATTCACTGTGACTGAATAATGGATAGCATTTTCCTTGAGGAAATACTTACATAATGAACGCATCAGTTAATAGTCGTGGATAAAGATATTCCGTTTATCGAAACTAATATACAAACATATATCTCTTTTAGTTTTAAAGCAATATACAAATCTTGTTCCAAAACTTAGAATTTTGTACACTGGGTAATAAAGGCATATTTATCTTTGGTAAAAATAGTATTTAACGATACATCTGAAAAAAGAAAACAATAAATTCAAAATGGCCATATTTTTTTTTCATTCTTCATTTTAGGAAAAAAATTCTAACAGAAAGTATTTGCTCTCCAATTCTCCACAAAAAGAGATCTCTTGATTTTTTTCATAAAATCCATAGTTACTAAAATATATATATAAAAAAACAAAAATGCGATATGGCGACCACTTATTTCGAAATTTTCCCACTGGGAGTAAATGTGAGTTTTGGCGGGTTAAGAAGGACATTATTGGCTACACATTCCCGACGAGATCAGTTTGTTACAAATTTACCAATTTGTTCTTC
Organism: Rhamnusium bicolor; assembly: GCA_029963845.1. Classification (NCBI taxonomy): domain Eukaryota; kingdom Metazoa; phylum Arthropoda; class Insecta; order Coleoptera; family Cerambycidae; genus Rhamnusium; species Rhamnusium bicolor. The sequence goes on along the minus strand of JANEYF010005069.1, from coordinate 14,952 downwards.
CCTTAGGTATTGACTACATTTAGATGAAAATACTGCATTTCTTTTTCCTATAACTACTACAGATTGAAAAAGACAATAAATATTTCAATTCAGAAAAAATAATAATCCTGTTTTAACATTCCGTGTAGTAGTATAATCAAAGTTATTTATGCATACAATCCTGAGTTTGAAATATCACAGTTTATATTTATGTCTATGAAACGAGTTATTTAAAGTTTTTAGTATCCTCCCACTGTAACATTATTTTCTTTAGTATCTACGTTTTCGTCTTATTGCGGCAAGTAGAAGTTCTTTGGGCAGTAACTTTCATAACGTCTCCATGAGTTACTTTTTCCACTTTCTTACTTTTGTAAAACCCTTTTCATTTGCGCTCCATGTTTTGTAGACCTACTGAAGCAAATTGGAGTTCTTTAAATAGACAGTTAACGAAAAATCCCTGTATCTTTCTTTATAACTTTCCAAATTTTAGTTATTGTACACACTGCTTTAATTAACACTCTCACCCTTTCCAGCAAACACATCGGTATAACCCTGCTCCTGTTCTATTTCTATCCAATACGGTAAAATCTTTGCTTTTATAACATCGCTTGAGTTTTTCATGGTACCCCGTTTGAGCACTAATTGTGAATCTTTACCGTTTAACCGTTTTATTGCCTGTCGTTCTACGGCTTAATCGTCCCCTTGTCTTTTAGTATCGAAAGCATAGGTTGTTTATTTTACCTTTGGCATATCATATACTACTTCCAGCTTTTATCAACTGATCAGAGATTTTCAGATTGTTATTTATTTTACTCAAAATGCCATTAGTAATCATCCGACTGTAGCAATCTAAAAGGTCACAATGAATGATTGTGGTATAAAACCATGGAAATGCATTATACCAACATGGGAATGACCCACTAGATTGAGAACTGATTTTTTTTTAATGTATCTGAATTATGTATTATTTATATGTATTCAGTATATACAGGATCTTTCACTGAGGACGGACCAACCGGCGCAGGCTGATAGAGGACTTCAATACGCATCAATGTGACCCCCTTTTTGTGTAATGCGAAATTTGTTAGTTTAAGATTATTTAGGTTTTCGTGTATTACTTCCTCACCCCTCAAAGTGAGGAAGTTATGTATTCGTGAAAAAAAATTTTGAACATTTTTATTGCATTTCTGGACGAATCTCGACGAATTATGACGATTCATAAAATTTCAGACAGAAAAAATTTTCTGTCTGTGTGTCTGTCTGGTTCGTGAGAGCAGCTACAGTTTTTGAGATAAAGCTTTCAAATTTGGTACACACATTCTAGAGGTTAAGGAAGAGATTGAATTCGTTGATGAGCAAATCGGTCCCAATTTTTGATACGTCAAAAAATGTGACTTTTTTGAAACATCAAAGTGACTTTTTGAAACGTCAAAGTGACGGTTTTGAAACGTCAAAGTGACTTTTTTGAAAAGTCAAAATGTGACTTTTGAAACGACAAAAAATGCGACTTTTTTGAAACGTCAAAAATTACTTTTATTATAAACTCCACCGCACGTCGAGTTTTACTACGGTGACGAAGTTCTGATCCCCAAGTAATTGGCAGCGGTTTTTTTTGCTAAACTCGGTTTTGCCTACAAATGTTGTTATTCTGGCTTAAATATTAGTACTAGTATTATAATGTTTTTTATGAACGTAGTCCAATAATAGTGGACCTATCATCCTGAGAAATAATTTTTTTATTGGAACCGTAACTATTTGGATGCAAAAAATCTTAAAATTTTATTAAAACTAAAATTATTTCTCAACTTTGCAAGGCTTCAGTGAGAAGTAAAAAGATTGAAAAAAATTTTAATGTCCATCTTAAATATTTCTCTACTTTACTGGCAATCAACCCGACAAATTTCATGGATCTGTAATTCCCTACCCTAGTAATGTAAAATAAAAAGAGACCGGAAGATGCTACTGCGGTAAGAAATATTATATTCCTTGTGTAGGAAATTCCACGTATGTAATTATAGTGGCCTTCATGGCAATATTATCTGTCGTCCTATAAACATGGAGTTTTTCAATTCTAGCTACATATTAATATGAACGATTGGCTGCCTGTCAGTGGTTTCCATTGTGTTGTCCTAAATTGTGTCCATCCTTTCAAGTTAGAAGCACAGTGTCGATGAGGACCATAAGTCGGAAACACATGCGTCCACTGATTGCATCGTCTGTGCGGGCTTCTCCCAAGTTACCTTCTGCTTCTTAATTAAAAAAGTGGGATTTTCTCCTTTTACATTTTGCACAAAATTTAAAATTTTGGGTGAGGTCATAGCTAAATGAAATTTGTCGGGTCGATCGTCGGTAAAGAAGAGAAGTTTTTAAGATTGTTACTAAAATTTTTTTCTATCTTTTTATTTGTCGCTGGAGTTTTGTAAAGTTAAGGAATAATTTTTGTTTTAATAAAATTTTAAAAAGATTATTTTTTTTTTTTCCAAATAGCTTTGGTTCCAATAAAAGAATGATCCTGATCCCAGAATGATAGGTCCACTATTGGACTACGTTTATAAAAAAAAAATATGACGCTAGTACTAATAGTTAAGTCAGAATGAAAAAAATTTGTGGGCAAAACCCGAGATTTACTAAAAATACACGAAACCTAAATAACTCCTAAACTAATAAATTTCCCATATCACAAATGGGGATCAAATCGATGTGTCCTCCCTGCGCCTGTTGGACCATCTTCGGTGAAACACACTGTAATTGTAAATATTTTACAATACTTTTTGTTTATTAAGCTGTGAAATATCATCGTATCAAAAATATTTGTGAATGTTAACTATTTTACGAATTTGTACACTTATTTTGTGTTGTACATAGTTTCACTAGACTACATTATCTTGCATACAACGAAAATACTTACTTGCAACTTAACCTATTGGGAACTAAATTTTAATCTCGCAACGAACTACTAATAATGTTTCCTAGTCAGTGTTTGGTTTCTAAACGCTGTAATTCAAAAACTTATAATTATTGAATGTAAAACATTAAAGTTTAATAGAAAATGAAATGAATATGCTATAATTAGGGACACGCTAATACCTAAATTTTTTGATCTATTGGAGGTTAAGTATCGTAATAAGTAATAGCAGAAAAAAATATAAATTAATATTTAGTGAGAATAGAAGTAATTTATTAGACCATTTAAGAAAATTGGTAGTATCAAGAACTAAGATAAACTTCTTCCAACATGACAGTGCAGTAGTTAAGTTGACAATGCTGTATAAATAGTGCGTTTCTGAAAGAAACCATGTGACTTTACCCACTTCATCTATGTATTTGCAAATGTTTTATTAAGTGAAGCCCAAAGATCACTACCGTCATTTTCAAAACGGCGGATATGTTATTAAAAATAATGCAAGAATAAAGGTGATATAGTTAAAATATATGAAATAGTAAACTATATTGATTAAAAAATACAGGCGTAACCCTATCACACTATTCAGGAAAATTTGCCAATTTCTTAATGTGAATTTACTTGTAATAGCGTCTTGTGACCTGTTTATTTCATCTATAACTACTATGAAATGCTGTTGGAGAGATTTAATGTATCATGGAAAGAAACAACTGACGTTGTGGTCTTATAGTTCCTGTGGTAAATATTCCTCATTGATGTTGCGGAGGGCAGACAACACCTACTTCTTCATAATACTCACAAGCAATTGACTTATATCAGATGAAATTTGCAAAACTCTATCATACGATGTTCCCACTCTTAAACATGTGAAACTTACCAGTTAGTTCCTTTTTTCTTGTTTTAGAGTGTAACAACATGAATATCTACATGAGAAAGGTGTTTCTCTGTAATGTTCATGACACAATATATCATCTGTAGCGGCATTCTTTCTCGTGCTGAACATGATGAGTGCTATTATTAACGCCTCTTCTCAAGTGTTATTTTCGAATTGTTGTTGACAATTCCGGTCGTATACAAGTATTTTTATCAATGCCAATGGCAATGGAGAAACACTTGTTACTTGCTTTGTTTTATCTAATAACAGACAGACTTTGTTTGATTGTGCATTCACAGTATATGATAATATTTTTCTGATCAATATTGCAGTATAACCTTCTTTCAAAATGATCAGAAGCCTTTGTTGCAGGGTTCTAGTTCTGGAACATCCTCGAGTATTATCTCTTTGCTACGAGTTTATTGTGCTTTTGTCTCTTCTTCAGTAAGAAGTTACAAGCGAGTTTCAAATAGTTCAATCAAATTTCTTAATTTAAATACTGGAATCATTTCTCTATCAATAATTCCTAAACATATGATGTCAGTTCAGCTAATGCAATGGCAAACATTTTCTTTGTCACGGTTATATTTATCTGCTTCTGTTATTCCTAAAGAGCGCCCTCTGCTATCGAACCTATTCAAGGAATCAAGAAAATTATCCCAAAGTTTAACAAAAGACTAGACTTTTTAAAATTTAAAAGAATCACCATTGTTTTCAAAGATGGCGGCAATTTTCCAATATGGCGCCAAGATGTTTTGGGCCCTGCCTCAAAATTTGTTCACGGATGCCCATAAAAGTTTCAGATTTTTTTACAAAAGTGCACATTTGTTGTGTTAACTTTTCCACTATATAAATAATTGTGGTGATGACAGAAAGTGCGTCACTACCAGGGGTGTAAATGCCACACTGCAGAAAACAGAGAAAAGTGTCATGCTGTAAACCACAGAACTCGAAAGTAATGTGCTAATCTCGAAATAGAATGATAGCATTAAATATTAAGTGTGTCAATTGACTGTGATATTATAAATAATATATGCTAAAGATGATTATCGAGGGTTTCATTCGCCACTCCAACAAACTGATAACAAAATATTTTATATACAGGAGTTCCGTTTCGAGGTTTGGAATTTGGAGGTGTTACTCAGTAGGTGGGAAAAGAAGACATAATTGAAATGAAAAATTTAGTAATTTACTATCGAGCTCGATTTCCAACTCTGGCTTCGACCCTGATAAAGTCGGAAGAAGTCGTTGTACGTCCGCATTTTTTCATCAGTATAACCCCCGTTCGTGCAGCTCCGGCTTTGGAATTGGGGGTTGTCTAATTTATGTGGTGTTTATTTCTTTATTTATTTATTTTATTTAAAATTTACATAAACATAATGCTAATATGATTACTTATTCTCAAATAAAAAATTATACTTCTAACTACGACCATATTTAAAAGGTTCATGTCAATTGAATTACAAATCCTTGTAATACGTAATACTTACCCCCATATAGGGATTTCCGGGTGGAAAATGGAAAATACTATTATACACATCAACTCCATTTCCTCTACCTTCCACAAACAGTAATGCCACTAATACAAAACAACTAAACCAATATTTTAAATTAGCCATCAATCAATCAATCCATTGATGAAACATGTAGAAAGCACACGTGTTGAGACACTGAAAGTGCATTCAAAACTAGTAAACCCAGACAGATTGATATATAATATTCTAGTATACAATAGTGTAACTGTAAACATTAACTGGTAGTATGTATATTGTGGGTTAATATTATTAGTACCTAATAAAACATATTAGAGCCTTCTCTCTTAACATACATTTAGTGTATTCCATTTAAGTAATAATCTAGACTAAGCAAATATTCAAACGTAAAGCAAATAGAGAGGATTCCTATAAGATAGTTTAGTTTGTTCTTTTCTATTGATCAAAGTATGTAGACGTTGATTTGAACACTAACATCTGTATAGCAGTTGCAATTAATTACAGGTTCTCTTTGATCAAGATATCTGTAATGTAGAACAAAATATTGACTTAAACTATGTAAAATACTATTCGTTCAGGGTTATTCGCAACTTTAACAAAAACTGAGCTTTAAATAAAGCAATGGAAAGAAATCCTGACTTTAAATAGAATTCGAGCAGGTTTAAGTCAGATAATGGTGCTGGCTATGGTGTAATGTTGCTCAAACACTTTCTAGCAACCCGAATGAAGTGCGCAGTATTGTGCATAAACTACATTTCCTTTTTTTAAATAACGTGGTATGTCCTCAAGTAGAGGTGGTAAATCAGTCTCTAAAGAATTTGTATAATTTTGTTCATTTAGAGATTGCAGCAAGAAAATTGTCTTAATAAAAAATCACCCTTAATATCCCTCACACATTTAACCCTTAGAGGACCAACCTTCAAAATATTACACAAAGCACCAATGGCTTCAATCATTAATCCCAATACCGTTATTTGATATCGTTGTTTTTTTCAACTTTAATCATTTTTAGCTTATAAAAATTTTCAAGAAAAAACATTGTACATGTGGCATGCAATACATTATCAACAAGAGAAGTGTAAAAATAAATTTGTTTGTATATTAAACAAATAAGGAGGTACTTTTAACTGTCGCAGAAACAAAATAATAAATAAAAAATTACTCGATATACTACTATAAACCTACTCTAAAACATCAAATGTATAAGAAACATTTCTTTATTGTTTTTAGAAAAAAATTTGAAAAACGTGTTTTCCTGTGTTTAACTTCATAAAAGTACAAGAAATAGTCATGAAAGCACAAAGAACAAAAAAAATTAAATCGACTTCCACAAAATTTCCAAAAAAAAGAAATATTACGAAAAATATACAAGTAAGCAGTTGCCATGTTTCGGTTGACCTGTAGAGTTGACAAACCGCTGATGATGATTTCTTTGCACAAATACATGTGGATTTTCATCAGGACTGCTTTCAAGGTGCTCATTTTGAAAATTAAAAAACCCGCTTCATCTGTAAATAACACTAGAATTTTAAAATGAATTACTTTGGCTTGTTTCCATTGAAAATAACGGTAAAACTGTTGACGAGGTCTTTCTACGCTAATGTCTGAACTCGATGAATGTGGTAAGGATAAAGTAGTTGCTCATGTAAAATTCTCCAGACCGGTGATTGGGACACATTTTTTTGAGCAACAATGACTCGGGTGATCAGAGTTGGATCTGATTATGGTGCTAATACATGTCCTTCCACTATTACTTTTATAGCATTTCTCTGACGCACAGGAACTTGTACCTTTCGATTTTCAAATGATGAAGTTAATTATACAGATACTTTAGTATTTAGATTAGACTGTTTATCTGTCTCCCTTAAAACATTATCTACTCGCAAAAAAAATAGAAAGATAAATGTTGGTTCGGGAACGCTTTTTAATACGTATACCACGCGGCGACACAATTTCCAAAGCCTTTAGGCTTGATGTTTTACTTTGCTTAACGCATTCCGCAACAAATAACAACTGGTAATTTTCAACAATATTTAAAAAAGATTAAAAAAGACACCGAAACTTTTTGATGTTGTCTATGTTATCTTAAATTCAGTTGACAGAAAAAAAATGTTTTCTTAAAAAGATAAATAAAATGAAATAAAATATGAGTTTTCCACCATTTTTTGAACTCAAGTTTATAACACCTTTTACTCGCTTTAACACGAAGAATAGATCTTCTTAGATTTTCTATTGACCTTAAGCCGGTTATTAATTATCTACAATTAGAACATACACAAATCAAACATCAATTATTTCGTAAACGGTTGGTCCTAGCTACTTGCCACAATAAGAACATTTTGTAGTTAATACAAGTATCAAAACATGAAAAAAGTTCAAGGGTTAAAAAGTTGTCATTGATATAATAAAGGCTGCAATAATTTAAACTACTCCAAAATATTAACCTTACTCAGCAACCCTATTCCCAAAATTTGAAGTATTTTTATCTAACTGTTAGTCTGCAATTGTCGAAAAAGCGTTTTTTTGATTATCATACATGGGATTTACCGATCGGTTCCTTGGGACGGCTTTTACAGATGTAATATAACATTGCGGGAACACCTACTGAAACATTTCCAAACTACAAAAACATATTAGTGTATTTTATTTAATTTTCCTATGTTTATGGTAACTTAGTTGTCAGGGAATGCACTATATTAAATTAAAACGTAATGCGTAATAGATTCTTTTAAATTACAGTATACTAGTAATTTACATTACTAAAGGCCAACGGCCTGCACTAGCGTGGAGGGGAGAAAACATATAACACGATGAAACAGTATCTTGCATAATGTGGATGCATTCGGACGTAGGTACTAAAAATGCGCAGGGAAAATGTCATACAACGTACTAAACCGACGGAAGCTACACTAAATTTTTAGATGCGCAATATTGTCGATTTGAAATTTGATGGTAGACAATTATATTGCACTAGATGTAACAAAGTAATTTCGTGGTCATGCAACACAAATATTAAAACCTAGTTGAACCTACTGTTCCGTAAAAGAACACTTACAGAAATCTGCTATAAGTGCCTATTCTGCTATTGATGTGTAGATGGCGGTATCGATCGGTGTAGGAAACAGTTTTTGTAACAATTAGAAAGTGTCATATACTGGTGTTATTGGTGTTGTTACAACAAGTTAATTTGGAAGATTTTATCAGCGTATTAGATCCCTGAAATATGTGGGAGTAAGTATAGTTTTTTATTTAGTTTTTTTGTAAGTATTATCATCATAATTGTAAGCAAAAATACTAAGTAATGTGTACATATTACTTACAAAATTTTAACCCAACATTTATTTATTATCTGTATACAAAGATTATAGTGTTTCATTAAAGGAACAGTAGGACAATTTACATCTAAAATAGCCAAACTAATTTATAGTATCATATTTGGTAGACATAAATGCTTAATATTTTGTTATAGATACAAACACAGATCACTGACATTACACGAACTTGTTGAGGAAATTGAAGATCCTGAACGAATTCCTGTTCCTCCAGACGAAATAATTATATTGCCGCCGGAAAACTGTAACGAACCTGTGACAGATGAGGACTCGGGGGAGGAAAATAACGTAATTCTAAACAACCTCCCTGGAAGTCAATTGAGAGCTGAAGCCGCTTTCTCGTTTGATCAAGAAAGTTCTGAGAACTGGGACAGCGAAGATGACTTACCTTTGTCCACTTTTGCAGGAAAGGAGGCAAAACAATTGAATAGTAAATCGAATAAAAGGTAACGTGTAGTCGTCACTTGGTTTGATAACCTGAAAAATAAATTCCCAGATTGGATAAACGAGTTAAGTCTCAAAAATAATGTGAGTCCCATAATGTTATTCAAATATTTTTTTTGATGATATTATAATTGATATGCTCGTAAAGTACAGCAATATATGCGCTTCACAAAACAATCGAAATTCCACAATTACTCGAGAAGAGTTTTAATGCTATCTGGGAATTTTATTACTAAGTGGCTACAATTCGGTCAGTCGTCGAAAAATGTGTTGGCAGAATTCACCAGGTACCAATAATAAATTGATTTGTGAGGCAATATCAAGAGACAGATTTCAATATATAATGTCAAATTTACATTGCAACGATAATACTAGGCTTCAAGATAATGATAAATTTTCTAAAATGGGGCATCTTCTTGACGCTCTAAATAATCGGTTTCAACAGTTTACACCTTTAGAAGAAGACCACAGCGTGGACGAAGCCATGATTCCTTACTTCGGGAGACATGGGTGCAAAAAATTTATCAGGGGAAAACCGATCCGCTGGGGCTATAAATATTGAGTAGGTACTACAAAACATACATATTGTGGCTTGACCCTTACCAAGGAAGTTCTGGTGTGCTGCCTGAAAAATATAAAGACATGGGATTGGGGGCGAGCGTGGTACTGCAATATTCAGATATATTGCGCAATCAAAATATGCCGTATCACATTTTTGGTGACAACTTTTTTACGTCATACCTGTTACTTAAAAAATTAACCCAATGAAGCATCAAATCTACAGGCACGATTAGAGAAAACAGGATACCTTCAGACAATTTAAAATCATGCAAAGCAATGGCTAAAGATGAGCGAGGAACATTTTCTTACAAGGTTGCAAATGATACATTCCTTATATGCAAGTGGAAAGAAAACAATGTTGTGTCATTGGCGTCTAATGCTTTAACAACTTTGCCAACAAGAAAACTCAACAGATATTCTCGAGCCGAAAAAAGGCATGTAAATATTTAGTACACAAATATAATGAGAATAAGGGTGTCGTCGATAGGGCTGACCAAAATATTAGTCTAAATCGAACATCTATACGTGGAAGAAAATGGCATTGTCCTCTTTTCATGCATTGTGCAGATATGGTCATTCAAAATTCTTAGCATTTTCATAGACAGAATTTTGGTAAATTGGACCAACTGGCCTTTAGAAGGAGTGTTGCTACGGCGCTACTTGAAAGCAACGGGAAGAACACAAAACGTGGACCTTCAAAAGCTCCTAGTAACTTGCATGGGCATTCTAGATATGACAGGTTAGAAATCATTTTTTAAATATCAAAAGTGTAATGTGGCCCTCCATCCAAACATTGTTTTATTACTTACCACACACCCACGTAATAGTTTAAAATAAATATAGGTTCATAAGTACTTGTGTAGTAGTTCATTGTTCTACCGTTCCTTTAAAAGAACGCCACAAAACAAACTGCAAAATATTTTTAAAAAAATTTCTTGTCGATTTCTTTTAATGTACTTTTTTAAACATAAAATGAGTAAAAATATCTCAAAAAATTTTTAAAATGTGAAAGTGTATAATTTCAGATTCATCTGGGTTGATAGATATATTTCGTCAGAAGACCATAAACAGGGCGTAGGAGGCTTTACTTACAGTGACATGCAACGTAATTTTAATTTAGTGGAATTTATGATTGAATGTAACATACTGTGGTCGAAATCAGACAATCCACTTTTTATACAATTTTGGGAAAAATGTATTAGTTGCAAATATAGCAATGTTAACGTAACTTCAGGGTCTACACTGAGAAAAAATATTTATCAACGGAGTGTGTAAATATAAGACAGAAAATTTCTTCTGGCTTAGCGTAGATGAAATCATTAATTCGTGTGGGTTTAAGGTAGCGAATGTTTTAGTGGGTGCATTGGAGGAAAATTGTTCAATGAGCCGGCACTTGATTGCCTCTAAAGTTTTAGAAGCTACAAATTATCGCACTATAGCGGAGGTAGTAAATTCAAGTCTAGACGAGTTTCGGGGTGACAAATATGTAGAAAATAAGGAAAAGTTCTTATTATTTCTTACCGATGGAGTGCATTATATGAAAGCTGTTGGAAGAATTTTGAAGGAAACTTCATGTAACATATTTAGCACGTGAGCTTCATAGTATTGCTGAAGCTATTAGGGTGTGCTACCCTAAGAAAATTTGATATCTTGTGTAAAGAAAGTTTTTTTAAAGCACCAAATCGCATACGGTTATTTCATAAAATTGTACCAAATACTCCATTACCTCCAAAGTCCATTATAACACGATGGGGAACTTGGCTAGGGGCAGCATCTTACTATTAGTGTCATTTTGAAAATGTGAAATCCCTAATACAGCAGTTAAATTCAAATAACGCAGTTGCTAATTCACAGGCGCAACAGGCATTTATGGATCCTACTGTTCAAGAAAATCAGGAGATCATACAGAGAAGTTTTCCACGAATTGCTCTAGCTATACTGGACCTTCAATATCATCCAAAATCAGAATTTACTACAGTTGATGCAATAAACGTTGTGTTCGATCTTCGTCAATAAATTTTTCAATTACAGGGAGAAATTGCTGCGGGGTACAAACTAAATTCCAAACTGTTTAAAAAAAATCCCGGATTTGTTACGATGACGGGTATAATAGACCTTTTAAATGGCAAAGCAGTAGACTTTACTACACCGGGTGTGAATATGGTGTTACATATTTTAAGTATCCTCCAGTTACAACTTTCGATGTCGAGCGGTCCTAAATAGATTTTCAACGAAAGGCCCCAAAGTTCAATTACAAAACATTTAGAACATATATTAATGATATACTTTTATTCTTGTAACTGACAGTGAAAAATACTTGTATGTGTAGTTTACTGTTAAGTACATCCCCTTATACGCCAGTTCTCTTTGAGTGAGTGTTTATAATAAATTGACTTTATCAAATTTGAATTCGCTAAAAAAAATTTCAAAGTATGATATCGTTTCATATTATGCATGTAAATCTGACACATAGCCATCTAAAGCCAACCCGATTGGTACATTCTACCTCTGTTGATTATAGTTTTTAGGGTTGTAGTTTCATACCGAAATATTTTCAGGCTAATGCTTATGAAGTATCCATCTTATTTTGATGAAAGTAATCCACCCTTGAAAATATGTAGTTACTTTTGAATTACCCTGTATATTAAATACAATAAACATTAAGATTTTTAAGTTTTGTTCAATAATACAATAAAGTCAATTTGAAAAAATGAAAGACAAAATGATCAATATAATATATAAGGCTGTGAAAATATCCTAATAAGGAAATTTCATATCTAGAACTGTAACATTAAATGTAACAAATGATGTAGTAAAATATATCGTAAATGTAGCAAATCCATATGCCGTAAATTTCATTTATTGCCTATCGTGTAATAAATTAATTTGTTACATATATTCCCGTGTGACTTATCCAAAGTAGACTGATCGCAGAAGTGGAAATTTAATGAGAATGTATACGTATACAATAGTGATTCTAAAAGATAGGGTCGAATTTTAACCATTTCTCATATTATTCAGTATTTTCTTGTAATTCTGGTTTCTGAGTGAACGGGATAGCAAAAATTGGTTTACAACTTCGAAAACGCTGAAATAATCTCAACAAAATTTAGTAGGGTCTTTGCTCATAAAACATCACTTTATCTGAACAGTCATTTATTCCATATTTCATATAAGGTGCTCTCGGACCATTAACCCCGTGACAAATTTGATATTATTTTTCTCGCTATCTATATATATATATATATATATATATATATATATATATATATATATATATATATATATATATATATATATATATATATATATATATAAATATATATATATATATATATATATATATATATATATATATATATATATTCCACTTGGTATCTTTTAATCGATCGCCAATAAAATATCTCAAAAAAATTGTCTTTGAAAAATAGAAACTCCGACAAAAAAAAAACGATACAAAATAAATTACTATTGTTTCACCCTTTGTGATAAATACAAGAGATCATTCTGACTGCTTTATTCCCATTTTTAATTATACACAAGTAAAAAAAACATACAAAAAAGAGAAAGTAAAGCAAAATGTCCAAACAGAGAAAGAGCTCTATAATTCAGTTTTTGTTTGTGAACGGTTTCACCACTATATTTTTTTGGTAAATCTATTGTCATGGAAAAAGATCACAAACTCCCTGTACAAAATTTTCAATAAACTATTGCAAGACTATCCTCCAAGATTGCAAAGAATGTTTATTAGATTACAAAGATATGATATAAAACTTGTATACAAGCCAGGAAAAGAAATTTATATAGCGAACGCATTGTCAAGAGCTTATATTACAGATTCTGAAAATAATAATAATAATCATTTTGAAATTGGAAGTTGAGTCGCAAAGCTTGCTAAACTTAAACTTAAATGATATTAATGAAAAATTTAAGAAATAAAAACTCTAGTTGGAACGATACCGAAATGCAAATATATTTAAATTATTTAAAAAACAGTTGGCCAAGAATAATTAAACAATTTGATCCTATAGTTACAATATATTATAAATTTAAATATGATATAACGGAGGCAGAGCGTTTATTATATAAAAATAAGAAACTCCTAGTATCAAAAATATTTATCATGGGATTTTGGAAAAAATTCATAGTCATTTAGGGAGTAAACAAAAGGAAAATTCTACCAAGGTTATGTTTTTCCTGACCAAGCATAACTAAAAATATTGAAGAATTTATTTTAAACTGCCCAACTTGTAGGTCTTTTTAGAAAGGCACCAAATATACTTTGGGAAAAAAATTGTGTGCGATTAATTTTATTTGAAAAATGAGATTATTAGTTGTAGATTACCTCTCGAAATATATATAATTAACCAAAATTGACAGTTCATCCTCAATGCAGGTGATTACACATTTGAAATCAATTTTTGCACGCCATGGAATTGTCAAAATTGTAATAAGTGATGGGGGCCCAAGTTTCTAATCTTTATTTTAAACAATTTTCAAATAATTGGCAATTTAATCATATAGTGTCCCTTGTATGCACCATCAAATAGACTAGTAGAAAAACGTATTCAAACTTTCTGTTATAGTTATGATAGTTTCTTTTTTCAACTAAATTTCAGATATTGGTAATAAAGGCTCTAATATATGATTTTAACTAATTTTAACGCAAATCAATTTTTTTGAGAATATGCCCAGTATTAATGTACCTGGAAGGGTTAAACTATTATAAGTAAAAATAAGTAGAAAAGTATAATTAATTTAGTTTGAGATTAGTTTAGTTAGCATGTGTATCATATAACTAATTTAGTTTATGATTAGTTTAGTTAACATGTGCTGGGAAAACATAATTGTATTTAAATTTAATTAATGTCAAAGAGTTTAAATTTACTTTAATGTCTGACTAATTTCGATAAAACAAGTAATGTATTATAAATAAAAGTAATTATTAATGTACTGTTTAGGAATCTACTCAGTATCCAATAACATATTTTTATATGCTATGTCTCATGTCTTCTCAGTTACTTTCCTTTGTATGTTTTTACTGGTGCATAATTAAGAATAGGAATAAAGCAGTATAAAATGATCTGTTGTATTTATCACAGCCCACAAGAACCGATATTATAAAACATAAAAATAGAAACACCACATAAATTAGACAATCCCTAAATCGAAAGCCAAAGCTGCACTGGCGGGTGTTACATTGACGAAAAAAACATGAACACACAGCTACTCCCTTCGAGTTTATCAGGTCGAAGCCAGGATTTGAACCCGGAGTCGACAGACAGTAAAACCAGCTACGTTTTACTTTACACTCTAGCCCACTACGCTACTACGCCCGGTACACTTATTTACTTAGATAGATAGATA